>JAQGAV010000497.1:0-31860 GCA_034691345.1 Phasmarhabditis papillosa
CGTTTCTTTGTTTGCAATATTACATCCTAATTCTAACTTCGGATGATAATTTTGCAAGTATAAAAGCAGAAAAGGTTTATAATATTTCCAAAACGGCGACACAGTCGCCGTAGGTGGCTGGTTTACTTTATATAACACTGCGTGATACCCCTCTCGTGATACCGCGCTGGAAACCTAGGTCTTGAGATGAACTATAATTTGTTTGTAAGTTTCCTGAAAGATTTAAGTAACACAGAAAAGAAATTGCAATAGTTAATTGGACAGTTAAGAACCTTATCTAATATTATTCTTTAAACATAAAACTTCTTTCTATTTTTGCTTCTTTTATATATTTCAAAGGTTTGGCGAAATCGGGGAACGCACGTTCGACCTCAGAGTGACGTGAGCGGCATGTGTTAAGGTCAAGAACAGTCCACGGAATCAAAATATAGAAAGAGGATAAATTAGTTGCGAAATATAATTAATATATTTATATTTTAAATATGTATTTTAATCTATGGACTTTGTTCTTTCAAATTAATTGATAGCATAAAACCTTGTAACAATATTATTGAAGAACTTTGAACAATGGTCAAGAGTAATCACAATATGATAAATATTTATCAAAAGAATACAGAGAAGTGTTTTGAAAACATCTTGCTCCATAAAATAGTAAAGACAAACGCAAATTTTGGGTTACCAAAATTCTTCGAAGTTTTTAAAATCAACATTCGATATTCCTTCGCTTGTCTATTAAAGACAGTCAGCTGTCGGCTATTCCAAAGATTCAAAAATCAAATATGCAGATTATAAAGATCAGACCCACCCACTTTATATTATTTAATCAATACATAATGAACTTAGACTTAAACTTTTAAAATACAACTAAGTATATCAGTTTTCTCGAAATTTTAAACTTATTGACCATAAGTTATTGTTAGTAGAAAAAACATCAGGATCGTTTCTTTTCAGTGATTCATTAGGCCAATATTTAGTTATAGTCGTATTCAAAACGAATAATGGAGTGTAGAAAATTATTTACAAGCCAAACGCAATTGCTTACAAGCGATGTTGGCTTGAAAATTATTTTCTACATTCCGTTATTCTTTTTGAATCCGACTATAATATACCAGAAGTTTAAGCAAATTTCAGTATAATTCGATGATAATAAGTTGATTTCTGGTTAAAAGAAAACTTTGTAACAAAAATGAACAAAATCAATGTTCATCGTTTCTTCGCTTGGAATTGTGTGATTTTGTTGTAATTTGAGAAAGCACGTGGTCTATGTGAATCAAGATAAACAGATATATTGATAGAAAATATATATTTTAGAAAGAAATAATGATGTAATATTAAATACGTTGTTTATTACTAGTATAGAATAGACTCGTAGGCTGCAAATATACATTATTTGTGTTTAACTATTAGTCAGCACTCACTTAATAATAGGTAGAACTAAAGCGTACAGTCAGTAAATTGATTCAAACGAAACCAATAGAATAGAATAGAATAGTTTTATTGTTTTACCTAGACCGGGTAATTAAACAGTATAAAATATCTACAAGTTAAATAATATCTCATTGGACTGGTCTCGGAAGGTAGATTGTGGCTGGGGAGGCTTATTGTTAATCAACCACCTTTGGTTTTTTAGTTTTCTCAATCACAATCACCAAAGTCAATTTTATTCAGTTTAAGTATCAAAAAGACCGAAAATCTGTGAGCCCAGCTCCTTACTATGAAGTGGACTTTCCTTTTGATTGCTTCCCATGAATAAGTACCTTTCTACGAATCAATGTGGTGACAAACTATGGTATTGTCCATTTCAACAAAAAATCTCTGTATTAATTTCTTATCAAAATTTAGTCAGATTCAAAAGTAATGAGGCCGTGTAGGCTGCGTATTTCTTCATTTTTAACACTGCGCCTGCTGGTCTTCTACGCGCGCGGTATCAGCAGATTGCAAACTTGCTTTTGCTCTGCCTTACTCAGACAAAATATTGGAACACTCCTGCTTATTAACATGGCGGTATTACTTTTGAATCCGACTATACTTACGACGTGTTAAAGTTTGTCAAATCTTATCTTACCATGTATATATCATAAAAGTAACTCACCGGTAACTTTCTTTTTCTTCAAATTTTTTTCGTAAATCACTAATATAAGTTATTGTTAGAATTACGAATATTTGCTTAAGTTAGCAACTTAGACTTTTATTCTCTCTATTATATAGGCTACAACTGCACGAGTTTGTCAAATTTGGTCTGTAACCAGTTTGAAGTAAATAAGAAAAAGACTACTGAGGCATGTGACTTATTTAAGATAGAAGATCTCTGTAAAAGTATTATATTAGTAAAATACGGAGTAGATTCCGGTTTCTGTTTAGTAAACAAAATAGGCGTTGTACTAGCGTATTTAGAAATTCCAAATTTATATTTGTATAAATAAATACTCTCTGAATAATTCATTATTTTTAAATCTATTCCGGAAACGTATTAGTATCACTTGTCCACCAGTGGTTAGAAACTTCATCTCATAAACAAAGGGTTTGAATCCCCAAAGACAGAATCCTACAGGCTTCGCTATGGGGTCCCCCCTTTCTAAAGTTCTTTCATCTCACGTCACTCCGTCTTTGTTATCTCATTCGTTCAAAAATATTAAGAAATATATCTGATCTCGTTTATTCTAAAATGAATAAACAAACATTCTCTGAAAATACCGGATATTGCCTTATGTCTTGCTTCAATCACTTATCAATAGAGATGATACACTCTTTGATAATCGTCTTCAGTTAGCCGAACAAGATTGTCTCTTAGCTTCAGTTACGTTGAACAGGTTAGATATAGTCTGATCCGAGAGTAATTTGAAGGCAAATTGTGTAGCACCGCGCATCCTTTTCAACTCATATTGACAGGCCAAAATCACTCCTTGCGTATTTTATGGAAATTTTGCGTATATTTTCGGTTTTCCAATACTTTCAGAGCCATTTTCAATGAGATTCTTTTTTTAACACTCCATTATTACTCTCGAATCAGATTATATGTGGTGCGAACACTAAAAGCATTCTCTGGTCTATATTTTGTTACAATATCTATCTTTTTATTGGTTGATTGACAGGTTGGATAGCGAGCGTCATGAAGAGAAGAAAAGAACCGGTGGAACGGGATAAAATAGAATATGAGGAAACTGGGTAGAGATCAATGTACAATTAAATAATTAGTTTTTATTTAAGCTATATAAAACAAAAGTTATTTATTTCCTGTAATTGCACATAGCACACAAATGTAGATTTCTTCGGCGCTGGCTTTCGGCCATTCATTCCGGAATCTTCTGACAATGAGCAAAGATGGCTCCTTTCTAACATTCAGTCTTCGGGGGCACGCAACATGGGGTAAAACAAATAGTATTCGTCTGAGTGTAAGTAATTGCATGGTTCGGACTTCACCAACAGCAACTCAGAAACAGAAGTAGCAACTCGTGATTCTCAACAAATCATAGCTTCAGAATAGATCGTACTTTTATCAAAATATTTCAGCCCAGAATATTTTTTTGAAAAACCTCAACTTTCATAAACTAAAGTTTACTCGACAGATATTTTTCAGAGATACAGCAACTGTTGTGCGTGGAACATATCAATTATATTTTTTAAGATCTAGATTACCACCGATGTATCCTAGTGAGCAGCGATGTTATATAAAAATGCAGGGCCGAGGCCGACATTTTGGGAAATCGGCCTGGGGCCAAAAATTTGAGAAACGGGCCGGTCCGGCTGGCCTTTTCCCAGCCCAATAAAAATGAATAAAAAATCGGTGAAATGGGAGATTTTCTTCAAAAGTACTGTAATCTAACGCCGATTCTACTCAGAATAATGCGCCGGAAACCTATAGTCTGTTTCAAAACCTAGAATACATTGCGCCGGCTTCATACGATGGGCGGTGTTGTAAATTTTGGAAGGCATTTTCCAGAGAATTTGAAGGCAAATTGTGTAGCACCGCGCATCCTATTTGACCGGCGTAATATAATCTAGGTTTTGGAACGGAATATAGCCTAGGATACCGACTATAGGAATTTCCGGATTCCATCAACCTAGGATTGAACCATGTCGAAATAGTTTGTGTTTTCAATTGTTTCTCGGAATCAATAAGGTAAATAGTGATGTCTTCTCGCCGACCACAAATAGTGCTAAGTGTTGTAAAAGATGTACTTCTTGACCCGTCCTTGACAAAAAAACGAAAACTTTAGTTGAATTCAAAGAAAGGCGGATAGAACAAATTATCTAAAGTTACAGTAATCTTTTTATCGCAGATTGAAAAATATCCACTAAGAATACCCCCATCTCTTGGGTTTTGAGTTGTTTTGTCAAATGCTCCAATATATCATAGTTTGCCTGGTTGAATTGGAAATCCGGGCCTAACCGGCCGACCGGACTTTTAATTTCTCGGCCCGGCCCCAACCCAGTTGCCCAAAACTCGACTGAAACCTCATCAATCCAAAAAAGAAGATCTACCGCTGGTATCAGCGTCTCATTTCAAAGAAAAAACTCCTCATGAATTTCACCATACTGCAACATTTATATTTCATATGTTTGATATGAAATTGTTATTGTTTAAGGGTCGGGGACACCCATATCACACCATATTAAATACTAAAAATACAATGAAAACAGAGGTGAAAACAATTTTTAAAGAACAGAACGAATGTGGTAAATGGACAAAGGTGATAAGACTAATGTAAGGGTTGCAAAACAAGTAAATTAAGAAATAGAAATAACTTTTAAAAAGTTTTTATTGTTTAGAGCCTTTATTCATGGCTCAGTAAGGGTTCGAATTGGCGTTTTAGTGAAGTTGGTGGTTAGAGCCGGGTATCTCAATTTTCGAGGCTGTGGGTTCGACTCCCCGTAGCTGCAGAACGCTAAGGAAACTAGTAGCTTACATATTCCTTGTTTCGTGCACCCAAAATATAATACTTCTAAAGGTTGAAAGTGAGAAAATAGCTAGATCTTTCTATTAAAAACAAACGTCAACTGTGACAGATAATAGAAAAAATCATAAATGCTCCCATGAAACCTACTGTAATAAAGGATTGTAAAGAAGCATATGGCTTAATCCAGTTATACAATCCATTGTAGTCACTGCTTAGTCATACAGTAGCTTAAAATTAGATACTCTTACACCCAATAGTCTCACAATAAGATAAAATTTATCATCACTAGTTTATGGAAGTGATAATAATAACAATAAGCAATTAGTATTATTATCATCACAACCATAAACTTAAGTTTTAATTACTGACTTCTGGGAAGGGAATTCGACGCACATCCCGGGCCGGTATTTCATAAATGGTCCCGAACCAGGCGGGCCCTGGACAAAAAATTTGGTCATCACAGGCTCGCTCATTTCCACCATGCCGACTTCAAACGCCTTAGGAAGTCGAAAATTTTATGTTTCGTTTATACAATAACAGCAATAAATGGAAAGATTTTGATTTCTCAAATTAAGGTTATATTGATGTTATGTATATGTTTGTATAGTGTGATTCAAGATGAATAATGGAGTGTTACTTGCGTATTTTTAGGAAATTTTGCGTATATTTTAGGTTTTCGAATACTTTCAGAGCCATTTTTAATGAGATTCTTTTTTTAACACACCATTATTACTTTCGAATCAGACTATAGTATCACGTGTTATTATTCAAATATCTTCTTAATCTTAGCTAAATCTATTTAATTTGTATCTAAATGTTTATTGTTCATTCTCTCTTATCTTAAGATAATTAGGTTATGTTTTCCCTTCTTTCGGATCATGATACTCCCCTTCTCGACCTAGATTTTTTGCATTGATAAATCGTAGGATTTAACGACTTTCATTACAGTTCTGTTTCATTCTTAACAGCTAATTTCGCCAAGAAAAGTCCGTGGAACCGGCGAAGAACCTTCTAAGAGGACCTATATAATCATGGCGATGAAACCATTTTAAGCGTATTTAGCTTTGTTTCATTGAATAATAACTTTTCAACATTTTCTTTTATTTCATAAATTCGAATTACTTTTATAACCTATTATATTTCTTTGAATCAGAAACTGTTCTTCTTTGGCTTTCAAAAAACCAAAATCTGAAAAAACAAAACAAATTTAATATAGTGTTGCTTATATTTTGCTATATAGTTTTTTGAACTCTTCATCTTGAATCACACTATATTTATTTATATAATTTTACTTAATAACTATCTTCTAGAATGCGTTTCTTCTTGGTGGCCGTCTTGGCTTTGGTAGCCTTCGTCTCGGCTAAAACCCCAAATGAGAAGCTCCGTCAATGTTGTAACAGACTTAAAGGAGTCGATCAGACCTGCGTAGACAAATTCTGTGATTTCAACGGAATTTCACAAACAAGTGTAAGTCTATAGAAATTATTACAATAAGACTTTGTTTTGCAACTTTAGTGATCAATGTTTTTAATAAGAATTGTAAAGTTATAGACTTATACTTTACAAAAAGACTAATAAAATTAATATTATTGAAATATAAATATTTTTTTTAGATCCTCGCTTTCCTCGACCAATGCTCTACTGAGACTGTTGGTAAGATGTGGGATTGCGCTTCTCTCAGACAGGACCACACCAAGTGTTGTGAGGTAAGAAATATAATTAAAATTATAAATATATTTAAAAAAATTTAAAGCAATCACAATTATAAATGAAATAATGTTAATCATACATTACCAAATCAAGGCTTTTTTCAAGGAGAACCTGTCTTTATAGTCTGTTTCAAAACCTAAACTGTATCGCGTTGGCATCACTCGACGCACTGCGCGATGCAAAATTGGCAAATCAGACCCTTTTGAACGTAAACTTTTGCAGCCCCCTAAGCAAGTGATGTCGGCGCTATGTACTATAACATAAGTTTTGAAACATACTATATATAGGAGTAAACAATAACCCTAGGAATGTTTTGTTGACAACTTTCACTCAAACTTACAATATTTGTTACCGTAAATCGCATTTGTTTGTTTCAGCTAAAGGGTGTAAACCCCGACTGTATGGCCTATTGCGCTGCTACCAATGGAGCCCCCACTGAGTACTCTAAGTATCTTTTCTGTCTTGATGACTTCAATAAGATCAAGGACTGTTTCCATGAACATCTCGAGAAGAACGCCCCATACAAGGGACATTAAGCAGCAATAGAAGGAACATTTATATATGGGTGTATTTTAATAATAAAGAGTATTATTACAATGTTAGTCTGCTGCTGTGGCCGTGAGTATAGAACTGCCCGGGTGGGTGCCCGGCCAGTTTTTGGCTGCCCGGGCAACAATTCTGAACTTTTATTAGCTGCCCGGGCAGCCAAAACTACTACGGCCTACTAAACTCTATATTACGGCCACTGGCGAGACGTTGGTAGATTAAAATGAATGTATTTGAAGAGAAGGATAACAATCCACAGACTTTTCGATCATGTTTATATAACATCGCTGTTTACCTGCATAATGCGCATCGCTTTTACAAAAAATAATAAAATAAATAACAACAGTGAAAAGATTATTCGTTTCCGAGCCAAACACGATATTCACATTTACATAGTTGTTTTTTAACTTTCTTTATAGAGAGAACATTGCTCAATTTAATATGTATACTTACAGGTTAAGAACATAATTCTGGGTCGGTTAAAAGTTTATGGATAACTGAATAATTTATTGAAGTTTTTTTCCTGTAGTAAAACCGAAAACTCAAAATTTCTTTTATCCCAGTGAACGTATTTGCATTTTTATATGTGGTAGATAGTTCTGTGCTCAGGTAAATTGTCCTTCCAATAAAGGTCTTTAAGAAAGTTGATTTTGTGTGAATCATATTAGTTTTAAATAAAAGTAACAAAAAACAATCAATCAGTGCATATTTATTCATTGTTTAGTCAGTATTTATATTATGTTATTATCTTCTATAGTCTCCATCTGATGCCTGGTTGGTATGGAGGAGAAAAGTAACGAACACTAAAACAGAAGATATAATAATAATATATAAATAAATGTTAGAAGCGTAAGATACTAAAAGAGAAGATAAGAGAAGATAAAGATAATCTTCACTAAAAGAGAAGATAATACTAATAATAAATATTAAATACGTAAGATGTTCATTATACAGTTTAAAGTTTTAAGATTTCGTGGTGACACTCTCGGAAGTATGTTCAGTAAGATTACATTACTTCAAAAATGCAAACGAATCATGATTCACAGACGAAATACAAGCATTTATATATATATATATGTATACTTTAAAATCCTAAACTAAACATACTTCATATGAAGCTCATTGCCTTTATCCAGCATAAGCAGCCCGCCACGTTCATCACAATCTAATAATACCAGCACATGGTCGCTATTTGGAGCGATTTTGATATGCTGCAAATAGGAATCAATGGTAACGAAGAAGATTCCAAACTCGGTTCATTTACGCATTTTTTAAAGATAATGTTTTAACCGCGGCCCTCCAATCAGGGGTGCGAAAAAACAATAATTGACTTCGGGTAAACTTCTGCCTACAATTTAAGTGAAGACTGCTACAAAACGGGGCTGAGCACGGCCAAATGGGTATTTCTGTCCCTTTAACTCACCTCACATTCGGCTCTCTTATACACAAAAGTCTTCAGGTCCAAATTATAGATTAGAAATATATTTTTTGGAGCAATGCTAGGTGCCATTGTGGGACTAGAACGATATTTTATTATTAAAACAATAACAATTATAATAGCTAATAATAATAATAATTATAATTTTAATTATAATAGACTAACCCGTAGATCCATTGAAGAATCTTTAGAATATAACGATGGCTCCAACCATTATCGTAACGCTGTACACGGCGCGAGCATGTAACAAAGAAGTCGATTGCTCCTCTGAAAAAAAATTTAGAACGAAGCTTATTAGAATTGAAGACTTTGGAGCAAATTGAGTTTACAAATAGGGCTGGGATTGTAGACCGAGCTACCGTAGTTTAGAGTAAGCCATGTTTACTAACTTACTCAATATAGGGCAAGATCATGTTTGAAAATCTCCATGAAAGTGTATTTGTAACATCGTAGTCGAGCGGTGCAAAAGCCAGCCAGACACTGCGCCCACGTTGTACAGAATCAATCAAGTCACCGGAGTAGATGCCATCCATATATCTAAAATCATCTTTAAGGATGGGAATTTAGGGCCGGCCTGAGCCCAAATTCTGACACCATTTTCACAGCTGGCTTGAATCAGCAGTAATGTTTTTCATTTGCAAAATCCTCGGTACCAGTAGTGGTATGCGAGAAACTTGCCCTCCTTAAGTGGGTAGACACCAAAGCGGGTACAGCTGTATTCAAGTCAAGATTGATAAAGAAGCATTTTTAGCTTATAACTTCAGAAATAAATTTAAATTGAAAAAAAACTACATAAATTTCTAAATTTTGCACTGTTCCCGTGAGCTCGAGTACAAAGGGAGCTCCGTGGATATAACAGCCATGTAAGCAAGCATATCCTTGCTTAATGCATACCCGTTTAGGCCGAGACTGTGAGGGGGATGGGGAGGACGGAGCGAGAGGGTGTATAGAATGAGGCGGGGGCGTAAAATGGCAGCGGTTCCTAGTCATACTTTCTTGGTCAGCTAGGTTAGTCTACAGATTCCGGTCATTGGCTTTATCACTGGAAACGCTGAGAAATATGTATGAGGTCGGAAGATCATAGAGAAGGACGAAATAAGAAGTAATTTGGTGTTTTGGTTGTATTGTGTGGAATAGTCCACGAATTCAGTGTTTGGATATTTTAAATATTTATATAAACCGCAAGTACACCAATAGCATTCCCATACATTATTCTATGGGCATACATAGGTCAGAGACTGTTAGGAAAACAGGTTACTGAAGTGTTTCAATATCTCATATATATATGAGTTCCCATTGTTCCGAAACCGACTATCCATATTTGGTGCCTTTGCGTCATCCGCCAAATTCCAACCCCTGTGAAATGATATAATTTGCCTACTGTATGGGTCCAGTTGCAGTAATCGGCTTATAGCGATCCTTTGATATTTCTCTCTCGTTCTCGCCATTCTGAAATGACCTTCATATTCTTAAACAGAATCAATTGGGAATTTCAATGGTCGTGACAGAGGATTCCATTTCAGCAAAATAGTCTCATCGGTTTTTTAGATTGGCATAGAGAATATAATTCATTCGTTATTTACTTTATAAAATGTTGTGTCACAAATGTTTCGAAACAGTTAGTTCGTACCTCACAAAGTCTCATTCTACCAATTGTATGCAGGGAAATCAGCGCGTTTTCTTCATGTCTGGAAATACATACATAATAATTAACAAATATAAAAAGAGCATTTAAGGCCTTTCTAATATTTAAAAATATCTTTAGATAGAAAACGAATGTAAACCCACAAAATAGACAAACTCACCTAATTAAAAAGTACAAGTAATTATCGTGCAGGAATATTCCCCATGGAAATATATCATAGTTGGGGTGATCAGCCTTCAGAAGACTGACAACGTTGGCTATCTGGAAAAGAGTGAATATTGCCAGAAAAGTTATAATTTTTATTTCAATGCTCAAAATATCAACCGTACAGCGGCCTCTGAACCCGCGAGGATCTGAGGCTGTGGGTTCGATTCCCCATAGCTGCAAAAGGCTTGAGAAACCAGCAGCTTATCTATCTCATGTTTCGGGCACCCGTAGACTGAATGTTAGAAAGGCGCCGTCTTTGTACAGAAGATTCCGGAATAAATGGCCGAAGCCCTGCCTCGAAGACATCTACTATTACTGTGATACGAGTGATACAGGAAATAAACTAGTTTTAAAAAATAGCTTTAAAAAGTTTTAAATAGTTACAAGACAACTTCTCAAATTACAATTCGCATAAAGAAAATTCCAACAATGTTCATAAAAGTTAACAAACTATAAAATGTATCTTTTTTACCTGAGTAGTTAAGTTTATATCTGGATACTTTGCAACTGCCAGTGGTCGAGGATCAGCGCTAAGGGAATAGGCAACAACTTTACCGTGCATAGAAGCAGTACTGCCACGAAATAAAATACGACCAGAAGCGAGCTCACCGAGGCCTAAACAGGGAAAAGAGTTATCAGAAGAAAAAAATTTAGAATTCAAAAGAAAGCTCGGAGTAATCTGGAATATCTTTGTTAAAACGATTGTGTTTCATATGAGCTACGTGTGTTATGGGGTTAAGTCGTTTAAACCCGAAGAATTTCTTCTTTTCGCCTATTTTTACAGCATCTTATAAATCAGTAAAAGCGACATAATAATTTTATAGTGGACTAGTGTATTCAATATTTTTAGTCTAATATGTTTCTTTGCTTACCAACACCGACATGAAATGACAGTCCATTTAGCACCAACTTCCTTTCATATATTTTTCTGGCAGCACACCGTGTATGGTCAAACACAAGAAGATGTTGCTTTAGATTATAATCATCAGTGTTGTAAGTAACTATAACACCTAAAACAAATTTATAACTACAGATACATGTAGCCGCATCCACGAACATTCGTGGAGCTCCCTACCCTTCTCAACCCTTCCCCGCCGGTTCATTTTGGGCGCGCTTCCCTTCTCTGTCAGGATCAGGGAAGGGTAGGGAGCTCCCCGAATTGTTCCTGGATACGGCCACAGGGGTGTTCCCGGGTCGGCCACCAAAACTCCATCACTGTCAAATATTTTCAGAAACAATTACCTAGAGAATCGGTCAGAATATAAAAGCCAACAATTCTGTTCAGATCTTCAGAGGCTACTTTCTCATCCAATTTCAGAGAACAACTCTAAATATGAGGAGAATAAGTTTTACAATAAATGTTATTATTATTATTATTTGTTTTTGCTACTCGGGTGCGAATTTTATACACTTATCTCATGTCTTATGATAAAGCGGGACTACACCAAAACAGAACCGGCGAAAAACAGTTCTGTCTTCGCCGGTTCTGTTTTGGTGTAGTCCCGATAAAGCTTATGATAAAGCTGTCTCGAACCCACAACCATCAGAATATACCTGCAGGATGGTCTATGAGTTATATTTTACAAAGCTATAGTTTTTACTTTATAGTAATATTAAATTTAGAAAAAAATTGCTTACATCTCCAGATCTTATATCATATTTGGAAATCATTGTTCTCTGAATGATAACAACGCCAGTTTCAGCGCTTATTACAATCTCAGTTCGAATTCCAAAGAGTGTCTAAATAAATAGGTATTAAATAATTACATATATACCGTGATGGATTACTTTCAGAGGTATCAAAGGGACTGAAACAATTTCAGCCCCTACCAAAATAAATTCTGCAAATTTTTCGAGGGACCCGGGCCAGTATCGAGTTTGTGCTAGTTAGTGTCCATGATGTATCTTATACAGTTCCTTAAGCAAATCATAAACTAACATCAGCATTTGCATTTGTATTATAGAAGGATGCGTCTGGAGCTGCGTGAGAAAAATACTCCATAGATGGTTTCAACAGAGTTCCTTTTTCAATAGGCGAATGCGAAGTTTCAGCTAAAATTTTACACTTTTGTTATTAAACAACTGTTTTTATTTGCTTACTGGGTTACCTTAGTTTGAAATTAGGTACTAGCAATAAAACTGACATTATTGATCAACTTTTTTGCAAAAAAAGTTAGTGAACTTACAAGGTCAGAAAAACTACACTTGTTCACGAAAATGGTTGTAGAAACTATAGTTCAGTCCTAATCTTTTCTGGAATAGAACCCTGTTTTTAAGTGTTTTAATAATGTCTTAATATACTTACTCATTGAATATAACCAGTAGATGTTAGCAAAATGGAAATAATGAAAGAATACAAACTTCAGAAAGATTCTTTCTGTTCCCATATTACTGCAAAGTCTGCGAATGGATTTCTAAAAACTCGTTATGAAACTATCCGGGAAAATGTTTTCGCTTCTGTAAGTTTACTATAAAAGTCGGCGGCCAAGGCTTATGCACGGGTATACTGTATGTAGCAGCGGTAGCTGCTACGTCTTTGATACAATCATGTTTATATAATAACAAAATAATTATACAATACTAAACAAAGAATATTATAATATCTTATAGTTTATATATTATAATTCTCTTGTATATATTTGGAAAGCAATGTACCACTCCTCTGCCGTATTGAAGTCTGCTCCCTTGCGAATGTCTCATCCCAGCTGCATCCTACCACGAAGATCCTGCGCCTCATCCTGCCACGTCATCACAGCCGATCCACGGACGAGACAATTCATCTCACTTCTCTTACTTGCACGATCAAGGACGTACGTTGAGTTACTCCGTACTTATTTATATTTGTCTAGTCCTCTTGTTATATATTATTGGCGATCTTGGACATTTCTCTGCACATTTCCTAACAAATAGTAATAAACTTGTATAAACTACAATTCGTGCTTGTAATTGGGGTTTCTATTAGGACTTAACGGTGACAACTGCCATGCCTTAAACCTGAACCACCATGGCAGTTTCACTGTACGAACTGCACATTTCCTTGGAGCGCGGCTGAGCACTGGCGCGCGAAAATGCGGACTAGTCAATGATGCAATGTACAACACCACTTCTAACGTATTTTTCTGGAACAATTAATTTATATTTGTGAATATAACTATTTTGCGGGTTTCCAGATGAGCACAGAGACCTTTAAATTGCATATAGTTTGACCGTTGACTATATTTAAGCTTTATTCGTTCGTTACATTCGGAATTCACTTTCAAAAGAGAAGTGAATAAGATAATAGATTTTTATTACACAAACATTCGTATACAAAACATATAGACTATTATATTAATTAAATTAAGACAATATATAAATATATATATATATATATATATACATACATAGTTACCTCGTTTGAGATGATATTCAATATGTGTAGAAATATTTGACTTTACTAATAAGTCCAATGTGATCAAAGGTGAAAGACAATTTCTAAGTAATTTAGTTAAATTACAATGTTTTTAGAATAAATATGAACAGATAACTTATAAAATAACATTATCCGTATAAAAATGTGAAAAGTTATATGAATGTGACAACAAACACATAGTACATAAAAGAGTTCGAGATTAACATTATTCTAAATTAACTATCCTTCAACAATAACCCATTCATCATCATTATCTTCAGTTGTTGGCTCATTAACCACGGAATCCTGTATTCTCGTGGAAATAGGGAATGAGAAGGAATCCTGAAGTTACAATGAAACAGTTTAAATGATCAAACTCATATCTAACAATATAGAAAGGAATTATAGACGGCGGCCAAGGCTTATGCAAAGGGTATACGGTACGAACCAGAGCTGGGCGAAATTCAAAAATTTTCTTTCGCGAAAGTCGAAAGAATTTTCAAACTGCTTTCAAGAAACATCTTTCACGAAAGCAGCATATTTCTTTCGCGAAAGACTTTCGACCAGCTCTGGTACGAACTGTAGTTTTTATTGGAGCGCAACCGAGGAATGGCGCGCATACCCGGGACTAGTTAATTATGGTATGTACAACACCACATCTAACTTATTTTTCTGGAACAATTAATTTATATTAGTGATTATTACTATTTTGCGCGTTTCCAGTTGAGCACTCAGACCTTTAAATCGATTGACGGTCGACTATAGTTTCTTTATGTATTCCTACCGGAACATCGAAGTAACTACTTTATTAATTCACCTAAACTTCTTTGACATAACATTACATAACTATGTTTAACACTTATATATAATATATTTTCATGATCATCTTTATCTTTACTTAATTATTTTAAATATATCCGTTCCCTTTTATACCTCCTTAACCGGTGTTAGTCCTTCTGAACAACACAACTGTCCTTTTCCTGCTTTCGAATCCATACAGGAGTAGCCAGTACCGCAAGAGTCCGCAGAGAAACATCTAAATAATATGGAGGTTTATTTTAGTTAAGAGTTGTGTAGGACATTTCTTTGCAAAAAGCTGGTGAATGTTTTATTTTGTGAGGATACCATTCAATTACTTTGACCTCAAGATAGTTTAATGCAGGAGTTTTGTTGTTAACCACATGCCTCTTGATCATTCCATTTTCTGTATATTCTGGAGTTCCAGATGCACATTTTAGTTCTTCGGAGCAGCAAACGTGACGACTTTTGTCTATGGTTTGCTTGCAATCCTAAAAACAATGTGTTATGCTAAATTTAATAGCAGCACTGATTCTACTAGTTACTCACTAGAAACTGTTTTAGAACATGTAAATGTTTGAACTAATAAAGTCTTTTTGGAAACAATTAAAATCCTTAGATCTAATTAAAGTCGCTGGAAATATCTAGCATTTTCTATTAATTGAGAGTTCAAGAGAATATATGCAGTGTTAACAAGAAATATCGTTAAAAATAACTGTAAGAGTTTTATAAAAACGAAAAGATGCGCAAAATTACCTAAAAAATACGCTGGTAACACTCTCCATTATTGCTTTTGAACTATATGACTTACATATCCTTGTGGACACATGAACGCAGTATCATCACAATACATTATCTTCTCAGTTCGAGCAACGATATAGGGAACCCTAAACATATAATTAATTAATTTGCTAACAATAATTAGAAGTTCTGTGTTCGTAGAATAAGCGTCTATTTATATTTTAAAAATTTAGCCCAGGAATGTCATTCACAGACAAACCGGTGTTGCGCCTATTTTGGCTCCATTGGTGCCGAGCCGGCCATCTTCATTAGAGTTACATACCTGTTTTGTGGACATGTTGCCAATGCTAATATTTCTGTTTCACAACAAACTGATCGACCATTTGTGGTTTGGGAACTGCATTCATAGCCTAAAACATAGTTGTAAGTAATGGTTATAATTAGTAAAAGTTAATAAATTTCAAGGCAAACTCGAATTCAGGTATTTAAGTGGAATTAGTTGTCCATATTCCTTAAACTGGTTTTGCTTTCAACGACCGATTCCAAAATACCAAGGAGCGACTGGTCTAACCGAGCTTACATATTTGTAACTCATAACATTGCTTACCATCAAAACAAGTCTGTCCTAATAGACAGTCTACTGGTTGTTGTCCATTTAAAAGAGTACGACGTCCATTACAACGGGTATCTGGAGGAACTGTATTGGAACAGCACAGGGCAACACCTGGAAAAGACTTGTTCAATAAAACTTTTTAAGAAGTTTTCTAAGGTTCCCAACTCTAATCGGAGCTATATTCTTATTTAAGAGCAATAATGCAGTAAGGGGGCGTAGTAGCTCAACTGGTAGCAAGCCGACCTATGAATCCGTGAGGAGGAAGGGTTGTGGGTTCGATCCCTCCCTCGTCCCAAGCCGGATTGAGCAACCGTGGAATGTATGCTTGAATGTTTTCTTATGATTCCCGCCAACCGACTTCTAGCTGCCCCAAAGATGGAAAGAATAACAAGAACACCCGTTATGTGATATACATTCATATACGGTATGAGTAATAGTTTTTAATAGTTTTAATACAGTATGAAGAATTCGGGAATTGTCTGAACCTTAATTGCGAACACCGGAACACCTCGTTGCGCCTTCTCAACGCACAAAGTTGCTCTGGCGATTTACGCGCAATCACTTGGCCTACAGGCGCGGTGTTAAAAAACCGATGAATACGCAATGAGTCTAGTATTACTCTCGTATTTTACTCCACATTATTTTCTTTTGCATAAATAAGCACTGTTATACGAGATACTTCCCCAACTACAAAAAGATAGTATACTACCTACCGGGTACATTTAAACTCCTCATACAGCTACTGTGCTTCGGACATTCTTCGGTTGTTTGACAGGTATCTGTCAATATTCCAGCAGAAACTCCATTTGGACATTGAAGGGAGGACAAGGAGTTAGAAGAAGATCGAGATGAAGCCTCGGAAGAACCCGGAGACACTGGAGCAAACCGGGAGACCGAGGATGTCCTGGAATTTAAACATTTGTGTTTCAGAACGCATAAATATTACTTCTTAAACCAAAATGTTCTATTCACATTCTGCAAGTTAAATGACGGTGTAATATTTCTAATGTAGGTGAAAACAAAAATAAAGAGTGTTAAAATTATAAAGTCCCGTTTCGCACCACTTTTAGATTCCTTTTTCATAAAAATACGCAGACGAAATGGCCTCGTTAGAAGGAGCGCGGAATTCCAAAGAAAATGTACAAGAAAACGTTATAATTGTGCGTTCGCCACATAATAAATAGACCTTTAAACTACATGAGATTTGTCTGTAGACTAAATCGGGGGTGGCTTTCTGATATTTTTGAAGAAAAAGCAATGAAATCCTAGCAAGTATTCCATTACTACTTTTTAAATATAATAAACATACCTGTGACAACAAACATTAATTCCTTTATTACTTAGTAGACAAATAAATCCAACAGGACATCCATCTAGACTGTTAACTGTAGGACAAAAACGAACTTTATCTTCTATCTTAGAGGGAGCGGAGTTATCCGGACATTTTATGGATTCATCTTGTTGAGTAGAACAACAGATGGTTATGGTAGGCTGAAATAACTGAGTTTTTTAGTTTTATTTATAGTCTACTGGCAAATCTCAATTAAGCACAGGCTTCGAATTTTGTGCCCCAGTGATAATCATCAAAATTCGAAAAGTTTATTGCAATATCTTTAAACGCATTTTTCTTTTGATATTTAAAAACAAATCATATAATTTAGTTCAAAATAGCTGAAAGATAAGATCTACATTATAATTTTAAAAGAAATCTGCAGGAAAAATCAAAAAGGAAGGAAAAAATACACGTTTCTTTTTTCGAATTCAGCGTTATTTTTGGTCCACAAGGGAGTGTCTACCGTTCCAAAAACATGAGAATTTGCTGTGGACTATAGTAGATCGGTTTGACATAGAATCCCTTTTGATAGTAGGGTAAAGACTTTTAGGGTAAATGAATCTAAATGTTTTAAGACAAGGCTAGAAAGAGGGAGCAGTATAACAGTACATTTTTATTAAATCCTCTTTATGTGTTACAGTCAGCGCCAAGAGTAATGAAGGAGAATTAAACGCTCGACACTCCAGTATTACTCTCGGCGCTGACTATAGCTGATTTGATTACATTTGAGATTTTATGTTGGGGGAAGAATTTACCAAATAAATAAATATTTACATGAGATGACTAAAGAATTTACTTACATTAGTACTTTGTTCACAAGAATATCCTCTAGGACATTGATTTAGTCTATTTTTAGAACATAATCTCGGTTGTGAATTAGATAAATAAGTAGAACCAATAGGACAAGAAACATCACTAGCAAGACGACAACAAAGGAATCGACTATTCTGAGAAGAAGGAGTACACGAATAACCAATGGGGCAACTGGAAAGAAAGGATTACATTTATCCACCCAGCTTATTATTTAAGATCAGTTTTAACTTAACATTACTAATATAAAATACATATTCTGATTTAAGAGTAATAATGGAGTGTAATGAATACGGGATTTGTATGAGCCTTTTTTGGGAACCCAACGTATAAAATTGCGCTTGCGATGTACGCGCGTGCAATTTGCAAGCAAGCGCGGCGTTAAACATAGTATAAATATGCAAGTAACACTCCACTATTACTTTTGAATAATTTCGAATATTGCCTAAACTGGACCTCGAGAGAGTCAGTCGCTAAATTTGTTTTGGTGGACAATGTTTGGGAATGTTCTCTAAGTTCCTATAGTTCTTAGGGACTGGAGATTTAGGGACGGTTCGTTAAAAAATACCCCAAATCCCTACATCTCATATACCGTACCCAAAGTGACGGTGCCTAGTTCTTACCTCATATCATTTGCTCCAAAACATGTTCTTATTTGATTATCAACTGCATTTCTGTATGGATTCCATCCATTAGGACACTGATTAAAGTCCACTGAAGGGGTTATTGGAAGGATTGGGACTGAATGTTTTAATATTAAAATATATAATAAATTGTTTGTTCTGCCAAATATCTTTTCTGCATCTCCGATTTAAATTACTAAGTTTCGAAGTGTTGTTATACGCTAAAAATTTGATTAATGAAACCAGCATTTTATACCAAATAACTGGTTGGATACTGTATTTAGTTTCCTCATATTAGGAGCGACGCAACCTAAGCAACGGTGGAAACCTTTTGAAAATAATTGGGCCAGAGCCGGCCCGAGAAATTCGCACGGCCGCAGTATACAATGCAACAAGCAAAGCTTACCATTAGTTCTACAACAAACAGATATTCCTTGTCTATTTGATAGAGCACAATCATAGCCAACAGGACAACCAGATGGGAATATGAGGGGGTTACAGCTATAGGTTTGGCCTAAAACGTAACTTAATTAATGGAAATTACCAAAGAAATAAAGAATTAATACGGTCACGTGTTTGGTTTTGTTTAAAAATAAGATTTATAAAATAACAAATTAAGGCTATTTATTGATTGTATTAACATTAAATTCATTCTCAACACCTAATTCGGCTTGTGTTTTGTTTTTATTCTGGTTTTCAACATTTTACTTCAACTAACAGTCTAAAAAAGAAGATTTGTCTTCCAAGGTAAATAAACAACTAAAGAGTTATGGTGTATTCAATTGTAAATAAATATTTATCTATATTTAATTGTGTTTAAATCAACCGTAACCCACCAGCTGTCTGGTAATAAGTTTCTCTTCCATCGGCACAGACGGCTGCCACTGAATTATTACCACAACAGACGTAGCCTAAGTTACCGGCAGAGGAATATTGGCAGGTATAACCGGACTGTAATAATGGTAAATACACTAGATAAACGAGAGCTATAAATTGCGATATATTTGAATACCATATTTAGGAATTTATAATCTGTTTCCAGAACTAGGTATCCATTTATAGTCATCGCCGAGAATAATAAAAGAGTGTCACCGGCGTATTTTTAGTATTTTTAACACCGCACCTGCAGGCAAATTGCAGGCGCGTACTAGCAAAGTACTATATTAAACGGAGTGTAGCCGCCAGATGCTGGCGCGTTGCTCGCAAAAGGGGCTCAGGCGAGCTTTGCATTCTTTACACTCCATCATTACTCTTGGCGCTGCCTATACAATCCACTGATTATTCATTCATTTTCAAATAACATCGCATCTCCCCAAGATACCGAAATTAAGCTCTTGTTTACCACTATACTGAATATTTTACTAATCCGCGTTCCTTTCAAAATATATTTGCTATATATAAAAACAAACCCTGCTGCAGAATGATCCGGGTCCACTGCAAGTTTCTACAGTACCAGACTGAGTCAATAGAGCATCCTGATTGTTAGGACATATTCTGTAATGAGGAAATATAAGTGTTAGCTTCATTGCACAGCTCGCAGCGACCTAAGGAAAAGGAACAGAAAAAATTCAGACGGACAAATCTTGATGCACTAAACCTGGCTTATTTTGTTAATCAAAGTTGTGTTCAGTATATATCAATCGAAAGAGCTTGTCCAAAACTATGCGACTGAGTTTTTCGACCAATTTCATTCATTGGTTCTCATAAACGAACAACTTTAAATTTTCAATAGGGACACAGTCCTTTATTTCGTTTGACTGACTTGGCGCGCCGTGATTGTTTGTGAATACCTTGGAGCAGCGGCGTTTCTACAACATAGCGAGTATTGATTAGAATTAGAAGCCTGGAGGCAGATAGAACCGCTAGGACATCCTTCGGGACGGGCCAAGTTACAGAATATCTAAAATATTTATCTTGGTTGAGCGGTAAAATGGGAAATGCTAGAAATCACTAGTGAAAAATATATCAAATATACACCAAAAGATTGAATGTTAGAATAGAGCCGTCTCTGCTCAGAAGATTCCGGAATGAATGGCCGAAGCCCTGCGCCGAAGAAATCTACTATTATTGTGTGATACAAGTGATAGAGGAAATAAAATGCTTTTAAGACTTTGCTACTTACAGAAGATCCCTGAGCGTTTAGTGCAGGAACAAAGTTATTAGGGCACTGTGGGGCTGAAGGAACTGTACAACAAATATAATTGTTAGTAGCACCTAAAAGAAATAAATGAATAAAAGTATATTGTATCAATAATTATTATTAGTTATAAATTACCTAGAGATAGTTGACAAGCATAACCTGAAGGACAGGGGTTCACTCTGTTTAAAGTACAGTACTGGGGACGACCACCAACCTAAAATAAACATAGTAGAATAGGAATATATATATTTGATTTACTTAATTAGGGAAATAGTTTATTCTAATTTAATGTTTTTCATTAAAGAAATTGCAGAATGTTGCCTTCAAAATGGCTTGCAGTCTAGATTTTACTACGGACTATAAAATACTACATGATAGAGATGGGCAGGGCAGGTTGGGCTTGTTTTTTCAAGTTATGACTGGGCTGGCTTCATGCTAAGCTGAGCTCGGCACTTCTCCAGACCAAAATTCCCAGTTCTAATAAATGATAATGCAGTTCCATTGACTGTTTATTTCTTTGATACTTCCAGCATTTCTGTTATCTTACAAATAGGCTGAGTTAAAGTTACTTCACTAATACCTAAAAAAGCAAACGAAACTTGGTTAAACAAGACACTACCGACGTTCAATTCAATAAGAATATATTTTTTGGCGGAGTTTCTAAATCTATAAATAATACTAAACAAACCATTAGAACTGTTTGTTGATCTGGACATATAGGCTGCTGTAATGAGTTTGAACTACAACACATTTCAATGTTAAAGTCATTGGCAGCACGACTACATGTATAACTAAAAAAAGAAGAAGATTGTGAACCTAATGAAATTATATTATCTAAATTAGAAATTATTAGAAAGTATGAAAAGACAGGCCCGAAATTGTTGCCCAAAGAGGGGTGGGGATTCCGCGGAACGATTTTTACAAATTTGACAATGCCAGCGGCCCAAACTTTTTGAAATCCCACCCATGCCGAAAAGTTCATTAATTTGGCCAGAGGTGGTTATCCGGCCCTGCCTTATCGGCCGAGCCGGGTCGGGATAGGCTTGGCCGGGGCGGGAAGGCCAATTTTCAAGGCTTTTTCTTCAGGATCCTGGTTTTTTAGGAATTCATAAGCAAATGTTGGGTATATTTGAAATTTTTTTTTTTTGAATTAGTCATTTCTTAGCACAAGGAACTTATTGAAAAATAACAAAATATAGTGATTCTGGGTGGATTCGAACCCGCGACCTCTCGCTTCATAGTAAAGGTTCGTAATTTACCTTATTGAATACAGGCGGCTTACTGCCCGGCCTAACCCGGCCCGGCCCAGCCTGGAATTTCGAAATCGAGGCCAGACCGGCCGGATAACCACCTCTGCATAGGGCCTATATTCTCACCCGGGAGCACAATTGCTGAGTCCAATAGAGCATGATACATATCCTGTATTAGATGGTTGTGGTACAGCATTATTAGGACATATGGGATTTAGCGTAGAAGGACCAGAACGACAACAAATATTCATCTTACGTACATCTCTACTACCAAGACAGAGAGTGCTGAAAAGAAGAAGAATACAGAATTATGTTAATTACTTAGCAGATGTTTAACTTTATAAGTAATAAATTTGGAAAGGTGTAAATAAGTTTTTAATAATATAGATATATGAAAAATTAAATAAATATATAAAAAACGAAAATTAATTGTTTGAAACTACTACGTTTCGCCCCAGGGTAGTAGATAGAAGCTTTTTGTACCTTTGGAACAAATGTTGAAGCTGTAGAAAAACTGTTTTGAATTTGATCTTATTCTTTTATATTTTACAACAGTTTATATAATATCAAACATAGTACAGTCTTATTAACGATTAACAATAAAGTGTAAAAAATTAGGGATCTGTCTGAGCTCTTTCCCTCTGTCTGAGCTCTTTCCCTAATTCCCTGCTAGCTCGTCTCAACTTCTCACAATACAAAATTCTCTGGCGATCAGGGCTGGCAAAAGTGAGGGCCGATACGGGCAGTACTTTTGTGAAAAGATGGCCGGCCCGGGTCCACCCGGGGACGTTCCGGCCCGGCCCTCACTTTCGGGACCGATCAATAGTGCTCCAATTTTTCCATATTCTCGAATTTATTTTTCAAAATTGGAAGTTTTGGTAAAACATTCGGAATTTCGCAATAGTGGGGCCTAGAAGTTTTTATAAAAGGGCCGGCCCTTGCCACCCCTGCTTGCGATGGACGCGCGTACAATTTGCCTGCACGCGCCGTGTTGAAAAGTCCGAAACTACGCAAGTATCACTCATATTCCAATTGAATAAGACTATACACATTTCTAGTTTATTTAATTTAATCTATTTAAAACGACTAACTTTGGCGGACATTCTCCCGTTTGTCCAGGTTGTGAACAGAATTGGTTAATTCCATTAATAAGAACTGGTTGCTGTCCGCTCAAAGGACACAAATATTGGAAGGTTTGAGCCTGAATTAAACAAATTTATTATAAAAATACAATTTCTAATATTTAATTGTTATGTTATGAGCTCGTTTTCCTTGTTTCATATGCTTTTGAAGGTGTAACAGTTAAAGTTTTATAAAGAAAGCAAAGGTTATAAAGAACTCAGAACAGTTTATTGGTCAAATATAAAATCAGTACACATAATATACAAAATTCATTAATATTTACACGTATTGTTACTTTTAAACTAATATTAATAATCGGTAGGAAAACTAGAAAATACTTGAGCAAATGAAGGGTTTGAACAGCAGAGCCATCCATTCCTGACAGAGGGCTGGCACGAAAAACTAAAATATTAACATAAATAGTTTAAATATAACTTTTTCTATTGTTTTTTTCTTATATACATAAGCCAAAAGAGCTAAATTTAGCTGCACTATAGCATTTTAACAGTTTTTTGAGCTAGTATGACCCCACTGAACAAATAAAGTCTATGTTGGAAGCTATAGTTTTACAAACTTTACTAATAATTGTATGGTAAAAGTTATACTAAATATAGAATTTATACTGTTTCCAAGAGTAATGAGGCCTTGTATTCTTCGGATTTTTAGATAAAATTGTGTATTTAGCAAACTTTGAAGGGCAACGTGTTACGAAATCAGCTAAATTTGTTGAGACCGCGTATTTTCTTTCGAATTTGACTGATAATAACTTAGGTTTTTTTACTTCCGAACCTTATAATTAACCCAACTAGCCACAGCATTTTGTATCTAACATTTTTTGCTGCTTAGAAAAACATGTTCTGTAAGCGGTTTTAATAGAATGAAGAAGTATAAAGATTCGAACAAGAAAGTAAATTAATTTAAAACATTTAAAATAGCTAAAATAACTAAAAGTGCACTGGGTGGTCCGCCGGTCAGTGGCTAGGCTCTGTCCACTTTGGCTCACTTTCAGTCCTATATTTGTTTTGTCATTTCACCACCGCCACTTCATATAACACCACTGCTTACAATATAAAAACACCGCTAGCAATAGCCGGATCTTAGAAAGAACAGTCTTTTACAAGAGAAACTCAAATAAGAAAGGGGACCCACAAGCACGATTTGTTACAAAAAATGGAGGATTGGATTGAGGCTTTTCATAAATTTTGTGAATAAGTTTTAATATAAAGGGTTGAGTCTTTCGTGTTTTGTAGAAATAAAAAGCTATTTCATGGATTTGGCATGATCAAATTCCTAGTGGTAAAATTCAAAGCTCAGCTAATAGTTCAGTCCAAATATAGTCGACGGACAAACGATATGCAAGTTAGAGGTCTAAGTGCTCAATTTAAAACGTGCAAAATAGTTATATTCAGGAATATAAACTAATTTGTCCAGATAAGTAAATTAGATTTGGTATTGTACTTGTATCATTGAATAATCCGCGTTTATGCGCGCTATTGCTCGGTCGCATTCCAAATTTGCAGTTCGTAACGTGTACCCTTGCATAGGCCTTGGCCGTTGACTAAATACCAAATTAGATAGTTGCTGTTCATATTTGTAAAGTCTAAACTAACGAACTTTAAACAAAGCTGTCATCCTTGGTTTGAAAAGTTTAAATATTATTTTGCTCAAATTTTACTATCAAACTTTCGGAGTTATTAAAATCCTAACTATTTTAAATTAATCAACAGTCCTTTATAACAGATCATTTGCATACCCATTTCCGCACTGTGCGTATCCACTGCCGGCTGCGCATCGTCTCGTTATCCCATTAGCTAGTCTTTCCGGCTGCGCATCAATTCTTCTGCAAGTATCGGAACTTGGCTGTGCGGCGGGGACACAACAGACAAACTGCTGTTGAACAGTGGCAGATCTCATACAGGAAGAGAATCCAGGACAAGTGGTTGTGAAGGAATTAGGAGTACAAAACTGGAAAGAAAAAAGGGTTTATGAATTGTTCTAACTAGAATAATTAGAACTAAATTTGTTTATTATATTTTAGGTCCTAATCGTATATAGTCTGTAGCAAAAGCTTGGTTTTTAGCGCAGTATCCTGTGGCCGTAGTATAGGGACGCCCGGGTGGGTGCCCTGGCAGATTTGACTGCCTGAGCAGTTGAGAGTTGTTGCCCGGGCAGGCTACAAACTGCCCGGGCGCCCACCCGGGCGTTTCTCTACTACGACCACTGGAGAGAAGAGGTGTAGCACTACAATGAATTTCATTTCTATTTATTCAGCACCATTCCTCCCCCACAAGACTCAGATGGACATCTAGCTTTTGATACATGGTGATTATACTCAATGAAACGAAGCTTTTCTCCACACTATTTACAAATAGTTTATCTTACTTACATTGACTTGATTATCCTGTAGAGCCCATCCTGCTGGACACGGATTATTCATTGTTGGTTTCTGATGAATAAAAGAAGACTTACAGCAGATGGAAACACCCATTATGTTACTAAAATTGAAAATATTAGTATGATATATATATATATATATATGAAATGTTTAGAAGACGGCTCGCCGCACCCTAAGGAAACGGGACAGAGCAAATTCAATTGGTGAAATACCATGGCCTATTTTGTTAAGCAATTTATGTTAATTTATATATCATTAGAAAAGCCATATTTCAAACTGCGCAACTGAGTTTTTTGAATGATTCGGTTAAAGCTTTCCAGAGAAGAATGAGTTTCTTTAGTTTAAAAATGAGATCTCAGTCCTTTAACCCCACTGTCTCCGTTGGCGAGCCGTGAGAACTTGTAGTAGTTATTTTGTTTATAACAACTAAATTAATATTCATAAAAGTGATTATATCTTACCTTGGCATACACTGTCCATGTGGGCATGCGTAAGGATCAGCTAAGTTACAAATGTGGGGGTTCTTGAGGTTAGGATAGGGAGTAGCGTCTCCAGGACATTGATAGTCTTCCTGAAATATGGAATTGCTTGAAAAGTATAAAAATAGAGAAGAGTATAGAAACCTCTAACATAAGTATAATAGATAATTATTTAAGCTTCGTTATTCTAAAAGATTTTCTTTTGAACACTCAATTATCATTATTGGCTGCTTTTCACTACAGCAAACTACAGACCGATAAGTTTTAAAAAGTATAATAGTTGAAAACTATTTCTATTTATAAGAAGTTAATAAATTACAAATGCTTTACCTGTACACAGCATATTCTCTGTCCGTTAATGCTTGTTGGCTGGCAGGAAGAGCCAGCTGGACAAGAGTTACCACTGCGGGTTGTACAGGCTGTAAGACGACCTAAAGAGAAGATTATTGATTGTTTATTTATTTAGTTTTTAAGAGTATTTTATAATCATTTTGCCTATTTACCAAACTCTGAAGGGAAATTGTGGCGAAATGACACATTAGGTTTTAGTTGGTTTTGACTTGGAGTATAGTCTATCTCAAGACCTAGGTTTCCAGCGCGGTATCACGAGTGGTGTGCAGTGTTATAAAAAATGAATGTAAATTCAGTCAACGTGGTGCGTTTTCTCCAAAAGTGCATTCATTTTTAATAACATTGTGCCAGGTCTTGAGATGGACTATTTAATAAAATTAAATCTGTATTCGAACCCTAGGCAATCATGTCGTATCCCCAAAGCTCGCAGTAAAACCTTATAGCTCTCATATATGCTAATGAAAATTTTAAGTTATTCATCTCCGTATAAATGAAATTAACTTTGTGCAAAAACATATAAAAATTCGAAATAAATAAAAATATAACAATTTCTACCTACCATACATATCAGTCAATGTTGAGAATGCATTCGGACATGATCCTGGAGCCCCACAGCAGAGTTTATTGTCACCACAAAGATATCCGGTAGGGCATTCCTGAAATTAAAATGTTTAGCTATTTTAAGGTATAAAATATATGTACCTGATCATTTTTACAAGACTTTGGTGAGGAATCCGATTCACGAAGGAAAGGAACCGAGCCAGCCGGACATAAATCTACAAAGAAAAATGTAGAACCCTTAATTTTGATGAAAGATAATATTGTTATATAATCTATCTCAAGACCTAGGTTTCGGGCGCCATATCAGGAGCGGGGCGCAGTGGTAAAAAATGAATGCACTTTTGTTGAAAACGCATCACGTCGACCGATTTTACATGAATTTTATATAACACTGCGCCCCGCTCGTGATACCGCGCTGGAAACCTAGTTCTTGAGATAGACTATATTTGCTAATTAAATATATTAAGTTATTTATGTTTATAACTTACATTCATAAAATAGGCCTACTACCCTTGGTACTCTATATCGTCTAAACGGTTGACTATAAGAATGGCTTACACAAACCAGTAATAGTAAGTATAGTAACAGTTTCATCTGTATTACCAATATAGAACTTCAAATAATAAACTTAGAAGAGTGATTACTAATAAGGCGATAAAGTTCAGATAGAATAAATGAAGTTTGTCAAAGTAAAATAGTTCGCAGGAGGTTTGACACCAGTAACAACAGTCTATTCGATAGTTGTCTTTTGTAGATATTTGTGTTATTTTTCTTCGCTTCTTTCGACCTCCATGCGAGACAATGGAGCAGCAGATTAGAGACGGAGCGCGAAAAGGACAAACTCAAAAGAATGCATACATACAACAGAATTAGCGAACTTGCAATTGCAGAAAAATGGAAATGCGCAGGGAGTTTGAGCTTTGATGATCAAAATTGAACAATTTTAAGGACAAGTTATAATTTTGAAATGAGTTATAATCTGTATATAGTCTGATTCAAAAATAATAATGGAGTGTCAAAAAAAGAATATCGCTGAAAAATGGCTGTGAAAGTGTTCGAAAACCGAAAATATATGCAAAAGTTCCTTCAAATACCCAGTAACACTTTATTATCCATCTTGAATCAGACTATACTAGATATTGTCTAATGAAGAGAAGAGAACTCTAAATCTTGATACAGACTATATTTGAAGCTGTATTGTGAAGTTTTTCGGATTAGTTTGGTGACATCTGAATTGAAGCTTTGTTTCCGAGTAAGCTACTGTTTTGCAATCCCTCCTAGGAACAAAAATAAACCTAATCCCATGAGCAAACGTGACCAGACAAAAAACAATGAAATTGAACAGCGGCTTATTCTGTTTTGGAATGTGATCAGTTAAACCGGTTCTTCTCCCAAATAGTTGGCTTCTTTAAATTCAGTTTTCCATATTTTGAGCCACAAAAATCTACAAAAACTTCCTTCTAAACCCTTCCGAACTGGCGAATTAGGCGCAATTTGACTATGTAAATATAAGAATTCGTTTGAAACAACTAGAAATTTAAAGCAAGCCGTATTGAAGGGAAATTGAAGATGTAAACCGAATATTCGAAAATGTTATTGTTGTCACAAGTTTATTTGCTAGGACAATCGAAAAAAGTTAAGCGATTGACATTTCAATATATAATTCGTTGTTTACTGTGGTATTTGGGCTTTTTTAAAAGTAAACTGTCAGTTTTTGTCAGTTTTCTGTACCAATTGCATCAAACAACAGAGACACGTATAGTCAGATTCAAAATTAATGAGCCCATGTAAGCTGCGAATTTCGACATTTTTAACACTGCTCCTGCTGGCATTCTACGCGCGCGGTATCAACAGATTGCAAACTTGCTTTCGCTCTGCCTTACTCAGACAAGATATTGCAACACTCCTGCTTATTAACACGGTCGCATTACTTTTGAATCCGACTAAATCATCATACTATTTTCGAGAGCAAAAATTTTAACCAGGATTATATGCTACACAATTTTGATTGGCGTTCAATATTCTTCTATCCCGGAATATCGTTCTCGACTTTTAGGTTGCTAGTAACTTACCAGCAGTATCAACCTTGCAACATTGATGACTGGCTGTCCAGAAATTAAACTTGCAAGTAGCTCCGCCGGGACAAGGACTGGAGCCGGGAGAACAGGTAAGAGTGTCACCACGATCGGTCTTTAGAGGGGCTTGGTGACGGGGACAGCCTAGACTATGATATTGTTAATATAATAGTTAATAAGTCTTAATGCTAAACGATCTAGTCTAGTAATGTTTTTCTTAAAAGCAAAAAATATATAGTTAATAATAATATAGGACCAATTCCTACCATTATCGGGTTCACAGCACTGATATCTGTCAATAAGATGCGACCATTGACATAGAGCTCCATTGGGACAGACGGTTCTTCCAGGAATACACTGTTGGGGCTGTTCACCGAGTAGAATTGCACGTGATCCAGCGGGACAACCCTGGCCTGAAAAAATGTAAACTTCATTTATTTGCCAAATCCGAAATTATTTTGAAAGTCATTCCACGTAGGTTCTAACTTAAACTTCATGGTAAGCCGAAGCGTGCCCCTGTTCTCGAAATCTCTCATATTTTTATCTGTGATTGGAAAGGGTCGGCTAAATTCCCCATAACTGTATTTTATGCTTTATTGGTTTACCAGGATCAGCTGCACAGCATCTTTTCTGTAGAGTAAGTGAGTCTGTGTAACACATGGCTCCACCGGGACAGGAATTAGGTACAGCGGGATTACATGTAAGTTCAGTACCAGAAGAGTTGCGAAGTGAACGGGTACCTAAAAGAAAGCATAAAACTGCTAATTGAACTTCTAAGTTAAGCAATATTAAGCTATTGATTATTTTATATATCAATAAAAAGATTACATTTAAGTATATATAAAGTATAATAATAAAAGTAACTGACCCATTGGGCATCCGACCGGTGGAGGTTCCTGATTCAGTGCAATCATACAGCAGAAACCAGAAGAATGACATTGGGATGGAGGCAGACATTCATCATCCGAAGAACATTGGACCAGGTAGTTGCCTCTTTCTAAAATTAAAAAAAGTTAAAATTATATAAGTTATTTTATTAGTGGAATAGAGACTTGGCTCGGAACGATTTATCTTAATTATTCCGAAGCTTTTACGGGAATCATCTGAAATAGGGGTCGGAACTGGTCGTCCGGGTCCAGGGCCGCAAATCTGAAAGGTAGGCCCCAGCCGACCCTTTCGTACCCCTGAATTGAACCAAAAACAAAATCGGCTATTGAAGGCAATAAAAAATTCCTCTAACCTTTCACTAGTCTTCCCTCAACTCCACACAGTCTTTCGTGATCTTCTTCCATTTCGAACATTGTCTGATTATTCTCGACTATACCGTCGGAGATCATAGGTTGCAGAACTAAAATGGATTTAGAAAGTTCAAAATTTGAATAACTTTGTTGCCTTCCAATGTTCTTATTATGATTTATTGATAGAGCGACTAAGGCACCAATGGCGTAGTGCGTGTGTTCGCTGTTAGTAAGCAGACATCGCGGGTTCGATACCCTGTGCGTGCATATCGTAGTACTTGTGATGATCTTTCAGTTCTGCTACTGAGTATATTTGACGACATTAAACCCCTAACTGAGGTACTTTTTTTTCTAGTTTTAGGTATGATTTTAAGCGTTAAACTTATAGTTAACCTTTATAATGTCAGAAATTATAACTATAAACTTACAAATTTCAAAGTCTTCATTCTCCTCAGCTTTCACGGCTTCCTCACAATTAATATTGCTTGTAATAAATAATAATATTATAGAAATAAATAGTTTATTCATATTATTAAATATATAGAACGTGTGTTATAGTGTGCTCACTGTGCCGGCTACTTATACCCCTTTCCATCGACAGAACCGGCTTACGCTACGTGTTTTGCGAGCTACGGCAGCCTACATGACTCATTCCGTTGCCAGAGGGAAAACTCTAGAAAATGATCGAGATTCCGGAACAGTTATGACGCGCTATAATGATAAAAAGCAGACAAATAGTACCGTAGGCAAACTCACACGCGAGTTCAGACGAAAAGTCTAGAAGAAGTGCATGATGAATCATGCTAAGAAGGTAAACAGCATAGGAGGATGAAGGTTCTGTGAGCGAAGAGTTTGTCGGACCGTTTATGATTATGAGATTCTGATTCGAACCATCCACCTCGAGATTATGAGGCAAAGCTTCTATCCACTGGTTGGCAATAGAGCGCCCGACCATTAACCTACAAAGGACTCGTCCGTCGACTATAAAAATTAGGGCTACTGGTAGTTTACGTGTAGCTTTTCTCCTAGGAGGTACCCGTGAAGGTATTCTTTGTGAATACAGTTTACCTATGGACGTATCTCTAGAAATGCCTGTCAAGTAACAATTAAGGTACAGTTTTACTTACAAGGAACAGATTGTTCACTCCAAAACTTGCAAGTAAGTGGAGTTGTGGACAACTTTTAACTTATTTGTTTTCAAAAAAGAGCAAAATCATCTATTGTTTGATACATTACACGTCTATACTGTTAAATAAAGGTAAGTTCTGAAAAACTTCAATAGGTTAAACTATACAAAGTTTTTACAGGCAAGACTTATAGAACTGTTGCAGTACTCGGGATAAAAGATATTAATATAGTCCATGACAAAAAAAGACTGCAGTGAGCGGTATTGTGTAATGTTCCAAAAATCGCTCGTTCTTCGATGCGCAATTGTTTGTTTGATGTCAGAAAAATATTATTGTACTAGTTTTATTTTGTATCATATCCAGAAAAAG
>JAQGAV010000498.1:0-31807 GCA_034691345.1 Phasmarhabditis papillosa
TGAGGTGGCATAGCTTAGACAAGACTCTGTGGTCGGAAACCTAATTACACTAGTAAATCTGAACCATCGTATCACAATATCTAAACTCTAATCCTATCCTAGAATAGAACTTATCAGCTCGGAAAGGTCACCCTACCCCTTTCTCGAACACTCCTTCGGTTTTTTCAAACAGAGCTGGGAAAAGACCGGTCTGTTGCTCCAATTTTCGGCTCTGGCCCGGCTAACACTATATTATAGTTTACAGTGGGCATTGTTCAATAAAGTTGGTCTTATTCCTATAGTCAGCGCCAAGAGTAATGATAGAGTATAAAGAATTCAAGGCTCCTCTGAGCCCCTTTTGCGAGCACCGCGCCAGCATCTGGCGGCTACTATCCGTTAAATATTCTACTTTGCAAGTACTCGCGTGCAATTTGCATACAGGTGCGGTGTTAAAAATACTAAAAATGCGCAAGTGACACTTCATTATTACTCTCGGCGCTGAATATATTTTGTGCCATCAATAAAGAGTGTGAGAATCTTTGATGTCTCTGGATACTAATTATAAAAAGGTTTACCTAGATCTGTCGATTTTGTCATAAAAATTGCCATTTGGCATCCGAGTATCTTATATTTCGGCTATATACGAGCATTTCAAATTTATGGCCCTCAAAAGGGTCGATTTCCCAGAAGACGGGGACCAACTATACTTGCTACTCACATCTGCTCTCCCGATTTAATGGTTTGCCCGGTATTACTTTCATATATAGTCCATCTCAAGAGCAAGACAAGTTCCCAGCGCGGTATCACGAGCGGAGCGCGGGGTTTAGTATTAAGGGTATGTAAAGGTATAGTATGTTTCAAAATCTACACTGTATTGCGCCGGCCTCATACGATGTGCGGTGTTCTAAATTTTGCCGTCACAAGTTCTCTCGCCTGAAGAGAGGGAAGGCATTTTCCAGCGAATTTGAAGGCAAATTTTGCAACACCGCGCATCGTATGAGGCCGGCGCAATGTAGTCTAGGTTTTGAAATGAACTATAGTTATAGCCCTATTCAAGAGTAATAACGGACTGTTATTTGCGAATTTTTTCGTTTTACAAAAACTTTCAGAGCAATTTTCAACTATATACCTTTCTTAACACTACATAATTACTCTGAATCATACCATAGTAGCTTGTATCTACCAACTTAGGACATTTAAATAAACTCTCACCATACTGGATCTGTACTTCCGGGTTCATCGCAACCGAATACCAGAATGTGGTGAGCGTTGTGACGAGCAGTCTCAGGCTTAAAACCAGCTGCAAATACATAATTTACGATTCCTAATTAAGGAAAAAGCTGAGCTGGTTGCCGGCCCGGCCGGATAACCACTTCTGGGGAAAATACCACAGAGAAAACTATGCGCAGTAAAGATGTGGGGAGTTGGGTGGACAGGTCCATTTTTTAAGGAACCGTTCAAAAATGAAACCGACCCACTAACAACGGGGATTCTAGTATGAACCGCACCAGGGCTTCTCAAGGCGGTGGCTGCTCTTTCTCCCCGGGTACCCCACATATCATTTGATTTGCGGGGGTGCTACTTTACTAGTTATTATATAAGCAATTTGCTAAACTCACTAATAAAGAGAGTATTATCATCGTTCACAGGTACCGAAGTGCATACATAGGTATCCGCCTAAACAACAATTATTTTGTTGGACACTTTTCTAGTTAAGTTCTAAGACAATTGTCTCTGATCTCAACAACTTTAGACTAATTGTAATCCAAAAAACCCATTTTTTTGAAGTGATTGTATAGATCACTTTTGAAGTGATCTATACAATCACTTCAAAATCAGAAACTATAGTCTATCTCAAGACCTAGGTTTCCAGAGCGTCTATCACGAGCGGGGCGCAGTGTTATATAAAATGAATGTAACATCTGTCGACGTGGTGCGTTTTCTCCAAAAGTACATTCATTTTTTTATAACACGAATAAATAGAAACTAGTAAAATTAGTACTAGTAGCTGTATTTTACATCGATGAATCTTTGCGAGAAAGTAAATGAATCGAACGGAAAACACTCTTAAACTGGAGCAAAATGGGAATCTCCTCGACAAGGCACCGCTGGGGTTACTGTAGTTACAGTAACCGACTTGTTTTCTACTCACCTCCGGTAGAACACCGGGCATTTTAATTGTAGTTTGGTCGGCATTTGCTGCCTTAGCTAGAAAAGCAGCCACTAGGCACAGCGCCAGCATCTCAAAATGAGGAAAATCAATAGAAAAGAAGTAATAGAAGCCGTATGAGATGACGTGCCGCAGCCACCCACTCGAATATATCAGAATAAATGAAAATGAAAAACATAGGCAAGCAATTGCACGTACATAGGTGATACTAGGAGGGAGAACAGTGAAACAGTCTTGGTGATCTTCTATTGATAGATACAGTATACAGTCTCGACATAACGATGATAGATCCAGAGCCACCCATCACGATTAGAAGATTTTCTAAATCAGTAAGTTTTTGAGATTTACTATAAATACTGGACCAGGAGCGGAGCTGTTAATCTGGCCGGGCTTTGCCTGACCAAAAAACCTCAGGCAAGGCCAAAAAAGGCCAGCTTTGATATACTGTTACATAAAATTATCAAGCAAGAGGTCAGGGTTCGATCCCCGTCCTAGACATATTTTTTGCAAATTTTATCTAACCATTGTGTACTTGTATAATGATTATATTTTACTTTTATGTACTGAATAACATTTAAAATTTTACAAAAAATTGGAAAGGCCAGGCCAGCTCTGACCAGGAGTACGGTAGAATAGTAGTTGCGCTTTTATATAAATATGAAGATTTACAGAAACTGTTTTGTGAAAGATCTTTATAAAACGTTTATACTGATACAACTACTGTCATAACAATGCCGGCCGAGGGACAATAATAATAATAATAATAACAATACTAATACTAATAATCAATTAATAATAATACTAATAATAATGTTTTTTTTGTTTTATGTTATTTTATGGATAATGTTTTAAATAAACTAGACATGTTCAAGATACTGAGAAATGCATGTTAAAGTAAACTAGTTTTAAGTTAAGAGTTTCAACTATTTGCTTTATATTAAACACACCGTGTCCTCTGTCCTCTCTGTTTCAGAAGCAGTTCACATCAGTTTCTCCAACTTCCAAAATGGCTCCATGCAAGTAAACCATAATCACTGTATTGCCCTTAAGCATTGTTTCCCGCAAACTGGCAAATTTACAGACGTAGCGTCATTTTTTGCCAAGGCGCTATATTGCGTATGCGCTGGGATATTTATATTCGCCTGTTTTGTTTGAAAGAGCTCCTAGTGGAATTTCGAATTTATCGTTTTTCTGTCTGGAATATATGTTTATGTTGGATATATTGTTGTTATTTAGTTAAGTTAATAGTTACTGTGATTGTAATATACAAAGAATTGTTATATATAGTAGTGAAAGGATTATAATAAACGTCAAGATAGTGGAAAGAAGAACTTACCTTATTTACCATGGTTAGTTTATTATTTTATGCGATTCCACATTTCACTAATTTTAGGGACTAAATGAGTTCGGTCCCTGGTCCGAACAGAAGAGCTCTACCGGAAGAACATATTTTTACAATAGGGAATCCGAGGTATGCATACAACTGCAAAGCGAATAATTATATTACAAAGTTATTTATTCCCTGTAATCGCACATATCACACAATAACTGTAGACTTCTTCGACATAGGGCCATTCATTCCGGAATCTTCTGAGCCGAGGCGGCTCCTTTCTAACATTCAGTCTTCGTTGGCACGAAACTACCACTAATTATATTATATTCCATAACACTATAACTTCGGAATTCCAGCGAATAATTATATTAAGTAAAGAATTAGGACATTGAAGATATACTTATATAAAGAATACAAAATATACATAGAGTACTGTAATACAAGGTGTTTTTGTAGATGGCTAGATCAGATTCTCATTCTCACTGTCCTTGAGTTTACCCCGTATTTGTACTCAATTCTACCTAGTAAGAAAGTATAATAAATAAGATGATCCACACCGTTAATATCTACAGTATCCACCCTTTTTGTAGGTCTCACAATGGGAAAAACCGAAAGAGTGGCGGGATCACGAAGTAAGGCTGCAACAAGAGGAACAGCAACGGCAAGCAGAACAACAAAAAAGAATGCAGGTATAAATAAAATATAGAATAATTTACAATATAATTACTATTACAGTACAGTCCACAAATGCAACCCCCTCCACCTCCACCAATGATGTTTCCTCCGTTTGGTTTTCCGCCCAATATGCCGCCGCCTATGCCTGGTTATCCATTTTCTATGAACGGTATTTATTTACTTTATTTTTAAAATTATTTTATTCCGATATCAATATTTGGATCACAGTACAGGTTACATCAGCATTTTCTTTCTTGGATCGCAGCACCAGTGAATATATGACGGAGCGTTCTGGCCTTCTATCAAATCGTCAAAGTTCTATTTGCTTGCATCAATGGTCCCAGAGCGTTTTTAGGCCTGCATCCCACGGGGGCCAAATCCGGCTTGGGACAGGGGAGGTATCGAACCCACAACCTTTCCTCCTAACGGATTCACAGGCTGGCGCGCTACCAGCTGAGCTACATAATATAAGCAATATTAACCAAGATAGTAACAATGTCAGGTAGATAGTTATATTGTTTAATATTTATCCAATTTACTCCACAACCTTTCATTTACAGGCCCCCCTCCGCCGTTTCCTCCACCACCCTTTGTTCCGCCGCCTCCAAACCAATTTATGCCTCCTATGATGCAGATTCCCACAGTTCCGCCTCCACCAAGAACTGCTACGTAAGTTTATCAACAAACATAAAGCATTCTTTCTCTTGAGCTCACAGGCTTTTTAAAGTTTGTTTATTCATTTTACGAAACACGTTATCACAGATATTTGGAGGATGAAGTTAGACTAAGGGACCATAGGGAGCCAGGACTCCAGCACCTGGGGAGCGGAGGCGGCAGATCGGAAATTTGCAAGAATTCTTTCTTCGGGGCGGATTCGAACCCGTCGACCGCGAGATTATGAGGCAAAGCTTCTATCCACTGGGCCAATCCGTCCTTAGCTTTCAATATATACCATTTCAGGACGTCGAGCTTACCAGTCACAATTTCTCCAATAAACAGTAGTCCACATTCGCATACTGTAAATTCAAATGTACACAATAATCAATCTTCTTCGCGGATAAAGGTAGGAGTCATACATTTTCACTTAACCTTATGCCATATTTTAGCCTAAGAACGGCGTCGAAAGCCCTATTAAACCGCATCCGTATGCCACTCCCCAACCAATAGTAAGTCGTTTGAATACTTTTAACTATAGTCTATCTCAAGACCTAGGTTTCCTGAGCGGTTTTACGAGCGGGGCTCTGTGATATAAAAATGAATGTACGTTTGAAGAAAACGCACCCCGTCGACCGATTTTACATTCATTTTGTATAACAGAGCGCCCCGCTTGTGATACGGCGCTGGAAACATAGGTCTTGAGATAGACTATAAATATTGTAAAATCAACAAGATTTCATATTGTTTATACTATTGCTAGGTTAACATTCCAAGAAAAGCAAATCTAATTTATTTAACAATTCGTATTTTTAAATAATACACATTAATACAACTAAACGTATACTGTCTATCAAACAAAACTGTTTTAGCATGCACAGAATGCTCAACCTAGCACCTCTACGTACAATTCTTCTTCAACACCTGCTAGATATGAAAATGGAACGTCCCATTCAAATATACAAAACTCGCAAAACACACAACGCAACTCGATACCTGTGGATAGAGACGTGAAAAAGAGGGATCGTGCCAACAGTGACTCTCCAAAGGACATGCCAACGGTGAAAAAGGTAGGTCTTAATATCATGACTAGCATAATTATTTACTTAAGCCACGGGAAGAAGAAGAGTCAAAACCCGAGTCAGTGGAACCGTGGGCCCGGTTTTATAATGCTGACTTGGCAAGGAGGAAGCGGATGGAACTTAATTTGGAACCTGATCCAGCGTTAGCCGACTTACAATTTCAATCATTGTCTTTGGAAAGAAAGTTAATCGACGAGGTATTACTTTATCAAGGGGATGTTATCCATATTATCCTTCAAATTATTTGTATAAACTAACCGATAGCCTATTACAAGTAAGATCACTGCTATGGGGATTGGAAAAGGCCGGCCGGGCCGTTCCTCAAATTTTCGCCCACGGACCTAGTCTATTTTAGACTTTTTAGTGGATATTTTCAGAAAAGTTAGTTTTCAGTGCTATTATTCGGCATTAAGAATAAAGAGTGCAACAATCTTTGCCTCTTTATGTTTATGAATACTATTATCAAAATATTAACCTAAATCAGTCGATTTTTTCATAAAAATTGTCCCTGCACTGGACGACTTTTGAATTGTTTTTTTTGTATCTGAGAAACGGGCCGGCCCCTTTCTGAAATTGTCGGCCCCGGCCCGTCAAATTCCCAGCCTGATCCATATTTCTTTTCAGTTAATAAAAGTGAAAGAAGCCCGAGCCATGGTCTCCATAGTGGAACATGAAGTGAAACTTGCTCAAGGGAAAATAGCTCATTTACAGGTATTCTAATTAATTATTAATATTATTTATTTTAACATATTATAAACTAAAAAGAAGCTAACAACAGTTAAAGATTTACCCGTATAGTCTCATTCAAGAGGAATAATGGAGAGTTATTGCGTATTGTTATGAAATTTTGCGTATAATTTCGAATTTAGAAAACTTTCAGAGCCATTTTCGGCCAGATTCTTTTTTAACACTCTATTATTACTCTAGGATCAAACTATAATAGTTAGTCTATTATTAGTTAAACTAGTTCAACCTCATAAGTTTATAACTTTAGTCTATTTTAATAGCTATACTGCAAGCAAGGTGGCGGATTTCAATGGCCGGCCATAATAATAATAATAATAATGGCTTATTTTCCGAAAGTATAATTATAAATCAAAATAGATCACTGTATAGTTTTCCATAGATAATACTTATACTTTCGGGGACCCATGACGGTGCTTTTTTTTGAGAACTTCTATGGCCCGCCATAAATAGACTACAGTTTCTATAGAGCATAGATAATTTTTCAACTGAATATTTCATTTTTATTTTATTAGAAACTTGGAGGGGAGGGCAAGATCTAGCCACCCAGCACTCATGTGCACATTTAATCCATATAAAAACTGTTAAAAAACGCAGACGAATTATTTTTGCTCGGTTCCAATAGATTTATGGCCGGCCATCCGCCACCCTGATTACAAGCACCGTTTGTAGTTAACGTGCCTTCATGACGGGCTTCCCAAAAAAGGGCCAATTTTTGAATTTTATCTTACTACTTTTGCATGGAACGCTCGTCACTGCGGCAGGTTAACTACAAACGGTGCTAACAGTATAGATATTAAAACAAACTATACACACCATGTTAAAATAGTCGTCTTCTGTCGGTTTAAAAAGGCCAACGGGTCTAGCAACGAAGGCTCAATCCTTTAACTTTTAGTGCATTTTCTTAGATGTTCTGTATGGTTACTGTAGTTTTTGGCACAGTTTCGGCAAAATAAAGCACACTGGCTGGTTTTGGCACTTCGCCTAAACGATGGGTTCTCCATGTTGTTTATATCTCCAAAAAAGAAAAATGGTGCATTTACACAATATTATTATATTAGCTATATAAACTCTTACCGATATACTTGCAGGTGCAACAAAAAGAAATACGAGAAAGAAGTTTTGTTAGGAGGGAGCACTCGGTGATAATGGAATTCTGATGAAGAAGACGGGTCCTCGATAGATGATCTCATAGTTGTATAAACTAATATAACGGTAATTGTTTATCAATGACTAGCTAATAAATTATTGACTTTTTATTCTTTATTACCGCACAAATATTTAAAACCTAATAACAACTTAAGTACATATGAACCTAGATGAACTTATTACATCGCTCATTTACCGCTTTCGTTGACCTGTCGCTGACAATTTGCTCGACTTCTAATTCATTTTTCATTTGCCTCAACTAAAATAGAATTAGGTAAATAATTTTATTTTCATCCCTTGTATATATCTTTCCTTTCTATCAAATATCAATCATATTTTTTCCTGTCCTACTGACGAGCCCAGGGGCCGTAGAATAGAACTGCCCGGGTGGGTGCCCGGGCAGTTTTTGGCTGCCCGGGCAGTTCTATACTACGGCCACAGGGCGCTGGTCGGAGCTATTTCGTATGAGGCTTATGGGTGAAACGAAATAGTTCCACCAATTTTTATATTCAAATTTAGTACATCACAATTGATAATACCTTTGAATTCATCACCTATGTATTATTTTTTCTTTGATATTTAAGAACCGAGCGCTAGTTTATCAGCTTACCGTCATTTTAGCCAATTTCTTTTCCATATGGTCATCTGTTGATGATACCTTCCTTTCGTTTATGTCGCAGCATCGTAAGATCAGTTCACGACGTTTTGTCTGAACATCTGATAACTGTAAATATGTATGTAATATGTCGACCTCATGACTTCTCTGCTAATATTTATGTTTTATCCAAATCCACGTAGGACTCCCCTATGGGGTCTCCCCGTAGCTGCTGAAGGTTTGGTAAACCAGCAGCTTATTTATCCCATGTTTCGTGCCCCCGAAGACTGAATGTTGGAAAGGAGCCCTATTTGCTAAGAAGATTTCGGATTGAATGGCCGAAACCCTGCACCGAAGAAATCTCCAGTTATTGTGTTATATGTGCGAATACAGGAAATAAACTTCTTTAATTACATTAGCCTAATCATGAGGGGCGGGGGGAAAAAGTCGCCGTGTTCCCTTTGGATCGGTGGCCGGTCTCGTTGGAGTATAAGGTCCGCAGAACGGCAAGTCGGAATGCGCTCTATGTTTGGCCTCAATTCTACTACTCATAGATATTATTGCGACGGATATTAGCCAAACTACCTTAGCGGATAAACATCAATCTTCATTGTTTCCGTACATTTCAGGAAATGTTTTCTTTTGAAGGTTGCGTCCGCGAACGCTTTTGTCGCTAAGGGAACGGGCCGAGGTCCCAAAATCTCCAAGGGAACCGGGCAAATTTGGAAATTTTTGGACCGGCATTTACGGAGTCCGACATTTGTTCCTATTGGTTTCTATACCCGTGACGCCACTGTTGAGGAATGCGTCTACAGGCTTTTCAGTAACTTCAATTATTCTGAGTTATTGTTCTGTTTTCAATACCTGTTTCTGGAACTCCTCGCAGATGCCTTTGCTCTGTTTGCAGCCGGGGAATGACTTGGTGGGCAGACGGTTATTCAACGCTACTCCGATTAAATCATCTTCCTGGATAAATTATCCATGTTGTTTTGTTATCCATTTCCACTAACCTTTCGAAGTTCTCCTAGCTTATTCATAAATATTCTTAGATCGGCACATGTAGCATCTGCCATTTCTGATCTGTAAGAGAAGAATATTTAGGGAGATTTGGGCATATTTTGTTAATATTCTCGTTCATAAGACTCTAAGCGTTCATTTGGGAAATTTCTTTCAAAAATTCTCTCACATTAACGCAATTTACATAAGTACCGTAATAGTCAGCGCCAAGAGTAATGATGTAGTGTAAATAATTCAACGCTCTTCTGAGCCCGTTTTGCGAGCACCGCGCCAGCATCTGGCGGATACTCTTCGTTCAATATTGTTCTTTTCAAGTACGAGTGTGCAATTTGCCTGTAGGTGCGGTGTTAAAAATACTATAAATACGCAAGTGACACTCCATTATTACTATCGGCGCTGACTATAGCAGTAAGGAAAGCTAGAGATTCGAAGGTGAGAAGCTGTCAGTCGTGAACGAAAATAGTTTTCAGTGCTCTTTCTTATATGTGGCTGGCATGTATAAACATATGTTTCTTATTTATATATGCTAATTTATACTATTTTTCTTTTTTTGTTGCTAATCAGTGTATCTAAGAATACTCATGATCCGGGCTCTCAAAAGTGGAGTCGGGGTGGGTTGGGCCGGCCAGTTCGGCTTTTCAGGAGTATCGGGACTGGCCGGCCGGCCCCGATTTCCAACTATCTTTTTGAAATTAGTTGCACTACTAATATAAAAGAATGTATCTGACTAAACTGTCTAGGTGTTGTGAAATAAAAAAAAACATGCTGTGAATAGAAAAGTCTACAAAATTTCTGGTAAGGAAAAAATCCGTTTACACCTCCCTGTATCTGATTGCGCTGCGACAGTATGAGTATTTAGAACGACCTTTCTAAAAAGCAGACTAGGCCGGCCTGACCCAGCCCAATTTTTAAAAGTCACACGCCAGCCTATACGCAGCCCTGGGTGTGGCTAAGACTTAAGTCATCGAAGAGAAGTATAACACAAATGTTATTCTTCTAGACATTCCGGGAATTGATCCGCAAGATTTCATCATTAGAAATTGCTCTGTCCGATGCCTTAGGGCGCGGCGAGCCGTGAAATACAGGTACATTTTTCAAATTGAAATGATAGTTATATAGTTTCCATAAAAGTAATAGAAGGAATGATATCCTGAAGGAAAGCGAAGAAAAATTATGAAACAGTTCTTAGGAGTCGAGATGCGCTTTTTTACAAGCCAAAATTTTTAGAAACTTCCCAATCCAAACGTTTTGTTTTGACGTTTTCTGAATACACTAGAAATAAACGAGTGAATTAGGTCATACATGGTAAATAAATCAGGTCCCACGAGAGGGCACTAAGACCCCAAATTTCCATTTCTTGTGCCGACGGCTAACACAACCGTTGAAAAAGAAGTACAGACATATAAATGAAAATTTATCCAGATACAAAGTGACAACGGGTTTGGAGTTAAAGAGATCAGATGTTTGCATTTACAAGCAGTTTATAAAATTAATTTCTTGCCAGATAGCGAATTCTTTCACCCGTTCGGACAATGAGTTCCTTCTTGGCCAGCTCATTGAGAGCTTCGTCAAAAATGTCACGATTTAACGTCTGAAAGCAATACATCAAGGACTCAAAAATAGATAGGTTTACCTTCTCAGTTGCTCGAAGAGTCTGGAATAAGTTCTTTCCAGATACATTGACTCCTTTAGTACTATCAAGATGGGCAGCGATCATCTCAGCAACCTAGAATATTCGATACCAATACTTAGCAAGGAATATCTAAATACCTTCTGGACCACTTTACGACTGGATGCACTCATTCCTGCAGCAAGAATATTAACGTCGACTTTTCCGGTAGTTGGATCCACAGCAGATTGCTTCAGGGCTTCGCGGTGTAGACTAGATTAATTGAAATAAATAACAACAGAAACCAAAACGGCTTACTTATAGGCAAATTCAACATCAGCGATAGTCACAGTTTCAGATAAACGTATCTTGGCATGAGCCTCCGATAGTCTGATTAGAGATTCCAATTGTCTGGGATAAGCAGAGATCTGTCCATGTTGAGCACCGGCCTAAAATATTAGAGCTTAAGAATAGCTATCAAAAGCTTACCTTTCTCATGAAAAGATATTTATTGATAATAAATCCTGCAGTATCATCATTCAACTTTGGATGAATATTTGCCTTGGCATATGCTAAAATACCTGTATATCATGAATATCATAAAGACACAAACCAATATAATCTCTTAGAAGAGCCATATCCAGCTGCTCGGCATCGCTATCTTCTTTGCTTTTATAATACAATGAAACAAGGTGATTTGCAAGGCGGCGATCGTACACTTCATCGTGAGGGTCAACGAGCAGGAAAATAAGATCAAATCTAAACATATAATTAATGTAACTTGTAACAACAATAATACCTTGATAACAGAGTGTGGGGAAGCTGAATATTATCGACAATAGTTTTGTTAGCATTCCATTTGGAATCAACTGGATTAGCCGCAGCCAAAATTGAAGCGCGAGCGTTCAATTGGCAGATAATTCCAGCTTTGGCAATTGATAGTGTTTGTTGTTCCATTACCTGAACGAAGAACAATTAAACGAAAACATTTAAAAATAACCTCATGCAGAACACTTCGGGCTCCATCATTCATCTTGTCAAATTCATCGATGCAGCAAACACCATTATCTGCTAGGACAAGGGCACCGGTTTGCAGAACTAACTGCTTAGTATCAGCATCACGAGAAACAGATGCCGTTAACCCAACGGCAGAGGAACCCTAAAATACTTACGAATGGGTTTGAAACGATGCAACGACAGTGAACTTGTATTTCTCAGTAAAACAAATAAAGATTATAATAAGTAATACGTAGTCAAAATACAAGTACCTTTCCGCTGGTGTATTGACTTCTTGGCAAAAGTCTGTAGACATACTGAAGAAGTTGGGACTTGGCAGTTCCTGGATCTCCACAAAGTAGAATATTTATTTCACTTCTTAGTCTCGTCTTGTTACCGGATTCATCGTCTATACGAGAAACGTATTAGTTTATACTAAAAAGGGATACCTTTTCTGGTTCCACCAAACAGAAGACACAGGATTCCTTTCTTAACATCATTGTGCTCATAAATTGAAGGAGCAATCGCGTGGCTCAGAGCATCCATAATGTCTTCACGGCGAGACAGGTTTCGAATTTGGTCGATTCTCTCTTCGGTTAAGTTTTCTCCATTGTCTTGGTGGAGCCGAGAAGAATCGGTCTTGCGGAAATGCAAAGCGTCGACATTAGTGCGATATACGGAAACCAAAGACCGCTGCTTCGGATTTACCTAAACGAAAATTATATGTAAAATGACTCATCAGCCTAATAAACAAACCCTAGCAGACTGGCAACGGAAAATTCCTGTCAATGTCACACGATCACCAGGCTGTACGGTTTCGCATAAATTGTTGTGCACAAAGACAGTAACAGTGTGCGGTGTTTGTCCAGAAGGCATGTCATCTGAGATAACAATTACAGAAGGAGAGATATTTTACGAAAACCTGGAGATTCTTGGAGCTTTACAATTTGTTTATCCAGAAAGATGGAACGATTATGGATCAGTTGAAAGGAATGAGTGTTGGAGCAGTTAGTGCAAACAACGGGTTCTTCGATGCGTCCACGGTCAACTTCACTCTCAACGCTGAAGTTGCATACCGAACATTGGAAAAATCCAAGCCGCATTTCAGGAATGAGAGTTGAAGTCCTAGTCACCATACCAGTAATGGTGATTAACTGATCGATATCTAAATTAGCAAGTAAGATCACTCTTCCAGCGAAGGCTGAATACCTGAAGGATTCAGACTCCGCATATTTCTGGTCTTGTCCGCATTGAAAGGTCTCAGCTCAATAGGAGTTGGCATCTGGCGATGATACTTTTCCAGAAATACTTCATTCACAGTGTGATCCAAGTAGGGAATCACATCCTAGAATAGATGAATGCTCAAAAATACATAAACTACACTTACCGCTGGATACGCCACAATTTTGCGATACAGAGGCTCTGAATACTCCTTAATATGGGCAAGATTCAGACCAAGGAATGGTTTATCTTCATTCTGCGAAATCTCGAATAGACGTTCCATGTAGTAAGGAATAGACATGTCAACCTCCTGTCTCTTAAAGCAATCAATTCGAAAAAAAAAATATATATAACGAACCGCCGAAGGAAGAGTCAACATATTTTCATCTTCTTCGAGAGCATCAACCTTGAATTCCGTGATAAAGGAGCGGAACGAGCTAAATAAGATATGTTAAGTAAACACGTTCATTGAAAACCTCTGAACATCGACAACGCAAATACGGGTTCCCCAGATGTAGAGGCGGGGTTGACCATCGTCAACTGCCATATCATCCCCCATGTCCGCTCCATCCATGCGTACGGTTCTGAAGCGATGCTTATTGGTCTCAATTGAAGTATGAGTAACCTGTGATGACTTGGAGCAGTTCCGAGATCAGACCGGACATTTCTGCGGGAAGAAGCCATCGTAGATCCCACGGAGGATGGGCCAAGCTCAGAACCATAATGAAGGGCAGACGAAGCTAGAATAGTCGAATAAACATACGACTATGGCATGTAATACTAGCAACTATCTTGTTCTTTGTGAACAGTAAGAGGAGTAAAACTTACTACTTCTAATGGATTGTGTAGGAGACCCGGCTCCACTGGTTTCCTCGGGCAACGTTCTCAACTCTGGTGAGCTCGCCCCTTGAGATGGCACATCTCCACGAGTTGACGACTGCCGGGATACAGGTCGGCTAGAACGCTTCGACGGTGTTCGACGTGAAGACATCTAGAGAACAAATAGTGAATAGTAAGAAATAAGCATGATAAAGAACATAAAACTCCCCCTTCATTATGAGGATGGTTCAACAAATGTAATCTGTCATCAACGATTCGAAGTGACCTTTTCCCGCATTCATTTCCCGCGCTTCAAAATTCAAAACAGAAATCAAAATGCGACTAGCCGGCGGTTACAATCGGCATTGGGGTAGCAAAAAGGTCGCAAGGTGCTGTCCCTTGTACACTCTGACTTGGTAAACGGAAGCGTCACACTCAGGTTGACCGAATGCAGATAAAAACTCACAGTACCAAGTTGTTAAGCTATTACAGAAAAATATGTGCACAGACGCTACTAACATATATATCCAAACAACAGTTTCCCTCCCAAAGTTCGAATATTGCCCGCCTGTACAAATCACTGAACCAACTGAAATGAATGACAAAACAGTTTATTTGCAGAACAATACAAAAAGATAAACAGATGGATTACATTACAAAACACAATCAACAAATAAGACTAGGTATGTTAAATATATTGATTTGAACCAAGCTTCGTGAGAGACATTCAGAGAAGAGGGGTGGTACCCAGTGTTGTTAAGGTTGTGAAATAAGTCTCTCTTAGACTGATTTCTTTATTCGAATCTTCGTCCGTAGTATTCTGTAAAGAGGAATATTCAATTATTGAAAGATAATAGCAAGCTTACATTGTATAGAATCAAGGATTCAACATGTTCCAATTCAGTCCTTCTCATTAACTGCACAACAGTTTTAACGGTAGGAACTATATTAAATGTGGTTTCATTGGACCATGTCATAGGCAATGCGCTGCAAAAATTTGATTATGAGTACATATGTGTCCATTGCCAACCTAGCAAGTAATTCGGGACGAATATTTACATAAGAAATATCAGTGGTGAAAGTCTGCTTCAACAGATCATCAGCTGGTGCCCGACAAAATTGAGAAAGCACTGATCTGGCAATGCTCGATATCTGGTGATTTGATACGGTGAGCACAGATCTCAGCTGCAAGCGATCGATTACTGACAACAACAAAGGGATAATTACCTCTAGAATAGTTTGAAGTGATAGATGAATGGGCAACAACGATTTTGCACGCTTCTCAGCTGAAGCGGAACTATCCAGCCAACATGTCAAGGTATCTTCTGAAGCAATCAAACGATTGCTGAAGAACTGATGCATAAGACCCCTAAAGCAACATATGCAGATACTCAATTAATGTAAACAAACCTCTGAAAGTATTCAACCCCGATTTCCACCAAAATTTCTAGCGGGGTAAGACCTTCGAGTCGAGGAAGATGAAGTGAGCCAGCAAGAGAATCTCTGATCAATCGAGCTATATGTGATTTGTTACCAGGGTGCAGCTTAAAAATACTCAGTTATACGATTCAAAAGTCACGTACCACAGCAGTGATTTTGCATTTGCTGAGTGCTTCAAAAACAAGACGGAGGGCAGCAATAAGAGAATCGTTGCTGGTGCAATCTCTCAGAATGAGCCAGAGTTTTTCCGTAAAATCCAAAACTCGATTACTGACAGAGCCATCCATATCTGATGGTAGTTTTCCGTCCATAACTTTCTTCTGTTGACTGGCACTTTTCAATAGATCCGCAATGCGCTGATTGACGGTGACATTTTTCTCTTCTGCAGTAGGCCAAATCATCATGAAACGGGAATCACCAAGAGCACATGTCATTCTCTAGGACCAATCACTATGCATATGCTAATGGGGAAAACAATACCAATATATGATGCAGATCAGAGGTTTCTTCATAACGACAGATCCGGTAATCTTTAAATCCGGGCGAAAACCGAACATTCACGACGGCCGAAGCAGCGGGAGGTGTGAGAAATGAGTTGGCCTGAAACTAAAAGCTCAGAACAAAAAATAATTAGGTACAACCTTTACGCCGTTAGTCCATTTAATACTCATGGAGAATGATGCTGGAATAACCATTGTTGCGCGAGACTGCTTGGTTTTGAGAGGAGGAAATATCTATAACTTAACTAACGTAATTGCAGACAACATTAGGCAGAACCTGGTATTCAGCTGTTGCACGAGATTTTGATTCTACGGTATCAGGGAATCTGCGATTCAAAGCCAAAACGATCTTCTGGCTGGCATCGTTAAACTTCCCTGGAAAACCTATCTGAAATATCAAGAAAACTACAATACCTATAAATCTTGTATGGGAGCTAGTCACTTTGGATTCATGGACTTGACAGTATAAGAACAAGGTCTTCATTGCATCCTGACCATTACAAATGATATACGTTGGGATGCTGGTATCCAGCAGATCCTTCTCCTTATGCAATATCCTAAATATAAATACACTTCGAGGACAACTGTCAACGAATTACCTTGTTTGCAAGCTGAACCCGGCTGAGAACGAAAGTGGATTGCAGTCAAAATAATTCGTCTCGAGTGCTTGAATCTGCATTGTTTTCACCGGAGTTGTACTATTTTGCAGCTTCTCAAGAGTTAGAAAATCGATTTCATAGGGATTTCCCCAATGACCGCAAGATTCAGCTGAAGATGTATCCATTGTGGGAATAACATCCGATTGAACATCGGGCTAAAATAATCCGGTAAGTAGGCAATGGAAAGCACAACAACCTCATTGTTAATTTTTGCGGGCAGATCAATCACCTGCACTGGAGTGTTGGGCAGCGGAAGAGATGAGACAATTGGAATTTCGTTCCGCATCAGAATGCGGACACGATAAGTATCCAACTGAAGAAACAACACATGTATAATAAATAAAATAACGAACCAACAGCGAAGCGGCGGCCATTTCGATATGCATCCTATTAGAGTGAAGAAAAAGTAAAATGGTAACTGTTCGGATTCAAAAATGGTTTCCCGCCAGATCAAGACAGGTCCTAAAATGATGTAATTCAAAACTTGAAAGCTTTACTCACATATATATATGTGTAATAACAAATTGTAAACTAGATTAGCTACGGTTTCACCTATGTAAACTAATTGTAAACTAGATTAGCTACGCATAAATAGAAAATGTTTAGTGATTTCAAAATTTAGTTAACCGTCAGAACACTTTATAATGAAAGAATAGCATGCACGATGTGTAAGGCCTTACACATCGCCGATAGATTATATACATGTTTAGTAATTACTCCACGTTTAACTACAAAACCTGGTAACACGGAAACTAGAATTCGCATTGTTATCGGTTCTCCAACCACTATTTTTACTCTATATATCCCTATTATATAAACCTCAGATAATAACAAGACCATGTGAAAAAAAATTTAATTTTTAGCAATAGAAAACAAAAGTCGAATAAATCCAACAACAAAAAATACGCACTAGACATGTATATTAGGAAGATGACCTAGGGTGAACATCAGATGGAACATAACCGAAAAACAAAACAAAAGAATCACCAGGTGCCAACAGATAATGTTGTTTACAAATATAAATCAACAGAAATTATTCAGTGATAGGATCAATCTTAACACCTCGACGAATGGTACCCCAGCCAATCAAACGCCAGTGTTTGTCAATGCGTCTGGATAAGGCTACTTTCTCGCCAACCTAAACAAGAATCAATGTGAAATCTTTTGAAAGAATCAAACCTCAGTGCAAATAGGTTCAGTTAAGGCTATCTTGGCCGCTTCATTTTTAACGGCTAGCACCCTTCCTCCAGTAGAAAGCGAACCGATGTTAACCATCAACATTTCACTCTTGGATAATTTTTGCACCTATAAAGACTTGGTACAATAGAACTTGATATATTCTTACCTTTGCGGCTTTCTTATCTCCTTCTGTTCGCACACCCAATAATCTTCTCATAAGGAAGAATCCAATTTCAATTTCTGTGTAAATATCGGGCAATGTTCCTACAGCTCCCAAAATATGCCCGACCAGACGATCTCCGCGGCACAAAGTGGGATCGATGCGTGTACCAACGCCAATAAGACCTACATACTATCAACTATAGGGCAACATTAACAAATATACCTCCGGGTACAGCATATTCCAGGTGGTTCTGCTCAGCAAACAGTGAAACGACCTTCGAAAAAATAGGTCTACACTGCACCTTTCCATCGGCAGATTTTGTAACAATTCCAGGACGAACTTCAATCTCCTGGCCAACCCGTAAAATACCTCAATGAAAATGATGTTTAAATAATATAGACATATAGTACCTTGTAGAATTGAACCGCCAGCAACACCTCCCTTTAAGCATTCGACTTCGGAACCTGGCTTGTTTACATCAAATGACCGGATGACAATTAATCGAGCAGGAGCCTTGAAGTCTCTGACTGGTACTGGTACTTTCTTGCACAAATATTCACAAACAAGCTAAACATATAGTTACAAGAGCAGAGAATGCAAAACTGACGTCAATGTTATATTTTAACTGAGCCGAAATTGGAATAATTGGTGCTCCATCAGCGATAGAACCTTGAACAAACGACTTGATTTGCTCATGTTGTTCGCGGGCCTGCTGCTCTTTGATAATGTCCACCTTCAATGAACGAAGTTAGTAATAACATGAAAAATATGAATACCTTATTCTGGAGAATCAGTAAGTTTTTTAGCTGCATGATCTCCACTGCTGCGAGATGTTCAGAAGTCTGGGGCTGTGGGCAAGTTTCATTTCCTAGAAGAAAAGATGACGGGAAACTGTTCAAGACTAAACATAATGTAATTCGTTAATACTGATTTTGATAATAATGATGGCAAAACCAACGATTAACGTAAAACGCATAGCTATAGAAGTATCGAAATACTAGTTTAAAGTTACTGACCTGCGACCAGCAAGAATGCTGCATCCATAACAGCAGCTCCGTTAAGCATGGTAGCCATAAGAATGTCGTGACCAGGGCAATCGACAAAGGATACATGTCTAACACAGGTGAACTGGCCATCGCAACCTTCTCGGTCACAGGGAAACTTGTCAGCAGTTGCCGAAGGCTTTGATCTGAATTAAAGAAGTGATAAAAACAAAATAAATGTTAAAACCTATAGCATCCTGGTCGAGGGCATTCTTCATTTGAGCATCTATAGATTTTGGCGTTTGCGTAGCCAAGTTTGATAGTAATATTTCTTTCCAACTCGTTCTTGAACTTGACAGTGTGTACCCCAGAAATAGCCTTAACAAGCGTAGACTTGCCGTGAGCTACATGCCCAATTGTACCAATATTGATTGTTGCCTGACGAGAGATAACCTTAAAAGAACAAGTAATGATGAAATGTATTAAACAACCTCTTCTGTCAGCGGATTTAGGTTATCCGCACCGATTTTGTCTAAGTCCTGTTTGGCCAACCAACTTTGGACCTGATCTTCTCCTTCAGTAGCCATTCCGAATGAGTCTGCTTCCAAGTTTGTTAAAACTGTAATGACGCAATATGAAGATAGTAATAAGAAGAAAATATCAATTAAAGAGCAGCATAACTTTCTATGCACAACATCTAATAGAATATGAACGATTATATAACAACAACTATGTCAAAAATTAATTGCATTTGATATCCAAACTAATTATAATTATTAAAGGCTATAGGAACAACATTGCAAAATATTCAACGCTGGACGTGTGATGCCCCGTAAACACAGGGCATGACAATAGTCGAGCTGGTCAGGTGCGTATTACATAAATTCCCGCACCAGGTTGGTAGGGAAAATTTCATTCAAAATTTCTTCCTACTTTTATTCTAAATTAACAAAATATTAAAATTAAGTTTGCATATAAAATCCAATCACTGGAAATAACCAATTAGCGATTTAAGTTAGCACATTGTTGATACTTTGTCATCTCCCATCTGTTCGATAGTCGTGGAATTTGAGACTATTCCAAAAGAATTTACAGTATTTTAGTTGCCAATCCTCATTGTGCTAGCTCTAATTCACATATGATATTGCGCCGCCACGTCTGCGCCTTTTAATGACCGTTCAAGAGAATTCAGTTCGTCATATTTTGTTATTGTTGTTTAATTTTGTTTGTAAGCAACAATTATAGAATACAAGGCTCCATTTATAAAATTTAGTCTGTGCTTTACTGAGAAATTATAATTTTTAGAATATGTGAAGCTTCTATCCATCCCGCTAGCATGTTTATTTTCAAGCATCTGGTATAATATCTCTTATTTTTCCGTAGTATTTCAGTGTTTCTAACTGTGCAACTAGACTTGTTATTCTCTAGAACAACCGCGGGTCGTCGTTGTACTTTAAGGTCGAACTTCGATTGGGGCTCCCATACTGCCTGCCGTACGTACGGGCCAGCCTCTGGGTCTCGCCTTCTATCTTTATTTCAACACTCACAAATAACCAATTTTAAACATTTTCCTCCTAAATTTCCCATTTCTTTATAATCAAGCCGGCTAGTCTCTCCTCAATTCATTTACTATTTCGTTTGTTTACGCCGTAGACTTTTAGCTCAGTGTTTCAGCATGATGTAGCCTCATGTGAAAAACCGCTATATTTTCTTAACCACGTCTATTTGTAAACCCTCTTTGTTATTGAACCCAGTCACCTCCACGGTAGGGTTATGATTTATCGCTAGCTCGGTTGATTTAACTTTCCGACTTGATTAACTTTTTTGATTTATTTTGGCACCGACTTCTTGTCTAATCGATTTAAATCGCTGGTGGAATATAGTTTTCAAAATTATCAAGTGAAGGTAAACGTCGAGTAAAAGTACAAATGTTTCAGTTTGCTTGATGAGTCACTGTGCAAACCCAAAATGTAGCACGTTTTACAACCCGGGCATCCTTTAACCAGAAAGATAGTTGAGTAAGATAGATATTCTGAAGAGGGTTGTAAAATGTTCTAAGGCTACATTGTGATAAGTGTCACGTTAGTGTAACCTCACTTTCATATAAGCGCTTTTTAGTGGGTTGTGATCTCTCGGATAGTTTTTTGCATCAACTATTAGAACATGACTTAATATCTGTCAACTATTCGATTTGATATGAGAATTTCGCTTTTCGGGTGGACATAATGGATAATTTGATGACTAAGTTGATCAGTGTCACCCAATTAAATATCTCTGACCTATGAATTGTATTCTGCTCTTGTATGTTTGATCTTTTGAACATCTTTTGAAGATTGTCGCACGCTAAATGCGCCGATTCGCGCAAACCTCGCGAACAGGCAAAAGGCTATTGTACTTTTGTTATTGTCTGATATACCGAAATAGGTGATGATATCAGCTAACATACAGAAGTGACGCAACCAACTATTGGGCAACATGGTCAGTCTAGGTCACCTGAGTAAAACATATGATGATTTTGTGCTATCAGTAGCGGTGGTCCGTTACTGGTCAGAAAATTTGGTCCACCAATATCGGACCAGACAGTTTGACCCGAAAATGAACTCAGGTCACAAGATTCGGAACAGTGTACCGGTGAACATCTCAGCTGATGAAAGTGAAAAAGTTGCCTTAATTTGGAAGATTTCCCTTAATAAAATTGAGTTAGTAGGGAAAAAAAATGTAAAATTGATAAAAATTATAAATTGTTTCTCTTTTCATAATGTTTACAGGGTGTTTGTGTGGAGTGCGGGTGAAATTAGAGATTATATTCACGAGTCTAGCGAGTACTGCCTAGCCACACCTTGTTTTGCCAACATGCCCACTAAAAACCTTTAGTTTTCAGAGTTACAATATATTTCCGCTTGATATTTTATTCCACATATTACCTTCTATTCAGTTTAACTTAAAGTTTGACAGAAAATAGTTTGAATTTGACTATTTGCCTGGTATAAACTTAATCTGTTAACAATTTTTAGTTTTTATCGTTCTGTAGACTTTATATTAGTTGAAAATGTAGCCATATACTGATCAGGTAGAACTCCCTGTTCGATATTTTTCGATCTCTTTGGTTATTTGCCACTAGTAATCGGCGTATATTTTCCATGTTTCTAGAAGTTTCGGGATTGGTCCAGTGGGCTTGCTCAGTCACGTTGCTGTGTACGCAGTCTACAGTAGTTTAATCTGCGGATTAAAATTTGAATATATTTTTGGCTTTTATGCGGCTGCGCTGCCGACCATCGCAGTACGCATCAGTCGATGTTTGTTCTAACCACTGCGCGCTCTGCAGTGCGTAATATTAGTAGTCTGACTAGGTGGTTCTCCCCTATTACGTTACTCATGTTTATTTTGCTTCACAGAGCTACCGCTACTTCGGGATTAATTTAAGCTCAAGTACGCGGTGTTAAAAACTCCTAGTAGATTAAGTATTAACTATCTTGAATCGTTTTGTTACTGTTACATCTCACATAGTATCCAGGGTTTTCCCGATACTTGGTGACTCGCATTCATATTATACCTTTACGACGATTCTGGTTGATTTCAACCAGAATCGGGTGTTGCTACACGGACTGCTATGTTTCAGAACGCCTGACTTTTATTTAACTTATATTTATAAACGGGAACCTTTAAAATGATATTAATAGTGCGTAAATCCACTGAAACATGGAAACATGCCGAAAACATGTGAATAATTCAATTTATATGACTAGCACGTCTTGCTATAAAGGTCTACCGAAACACTAAACCGGGAAGCAGACTTCTAGTCGAGTTGTCAATCGACCTACAGTCATTTAGTTGTTGTTAACTATGGTTTAATGAAAGTGGAAACTTTAAAAAGAAGTTTTAACGATTAGATGAATTCATTATTTAACCTTTGCATTTCCCAATAAGATATATGCATGTGTCAACTATACAAGTTCGTGTTACATACATAGTAGTTCTATCGTTCTTTATAGTTTGTAGTTATGTGTTCGCCGCAACCTAACACTATAGACCACATTGCGAAATTCTGCAAGTTTATGATGAGAAATTGTACCAGAACTACGTCAGTTTTGATGATTTTCGCCGCAAATACACAATTTTGAACCCCCCGCTAACGATCGATCCGCTGCTAGCTGATACCATAATCTATTTCAAAGGATGAACTGATTGCGTTATACCGGAATGCTATAAGTTTAGAGATAACTGTGAAAAAAGTAAATCTGCCCTCGTTTCGATTAAGTTGACTACAGGTATATAACAAATCTCGAAAATAAAACTCATCCTCTTGACTTCTTTGCTTGAAGAGATTCTTACCCGTATGGTTGCTCAGACTGCTATCGTGAATGATAGACAAGGGCTTTCTAGGAAACTTCCTGAGGATCATCAATTGGCTTTCTTCCTGCGTCACCCGTCTAAATTCTGAAATTGAATATTGCAGACAGGTCTCCCTTGTGAATTGTAGTTCGTGGTGGTTACACGGACTGGATAAACTTCTTACCACAGCGTAAATACGGACTACAGTATACCGCGTGGCCCTCATTAGTGCTTTAGGACCCGTACTTTATTTGATGTTTCACAGTTTTAACAGTAATGCACTGGATTAATCCCGGGTTCGTAGTTTGCCGCAAACGTTGATGTTTATTAATTTTGGATCGCAATCCGACAACGGATCTCGAATGATCAAAACAAAATATGTAGTCTTATGCGCTTGTGTGTTTCACTGAACTTATTCAAGATTTTAGCTTAAAAGTTTTAAGACATTACTAAAAAACTTGTTCCCGAACTTCCTTGCCGGAATTCCGGAATATTACAGGATACCGCTTACACACCTACAAACCGAATCAAGAAGCCCGCAATGTTTTTGAATTTGTTTATTTACCCGACTAATTCGCATCCCAATAATAGGAGCTTACTTCGAGGCAGGGTTTCGGCCATTCATTCCGGAATCTTCCAATCAGCTACGGCCACTTTCTTGCACGCAGTCTTGGGTTCACGAAACCCGGAAGAGTCTAAGCCAGAACAAGTTATGTAGTTTTGTGCAGTTTTGTGTTTCATTGAATTAACGTTAGTTTTGTTAATTCCAGGTGAACTTTATTCTATTTTGCTCTTTTGATTAACACAAATTATTAGAATATCATTCTGCGTTTGCGTATTTTGGTCTTTTGATATTCGCCACTCCGCATACCTAGACTAAATCGATGTGGCGGTCCGATTTTTAAAGGATATTAGTCTATCGCCTAATGAATGTGTATATTAATATTATAGAATATATTAAAGATAGACCAGACGAGTGCCTCTAAGAGCGCGAGAGTAGTGTAATGGAGCGCCAGATCCAGACCGCAGACATTTCGAATTACAATATCTCACAAACTGATTTTATAGAAGTTTATTTAGCTTTATTCTTTCTAGAAATCTTCTTATTAGTTTTAACTGTTAGTTATTTCTGTTGTGTGCTTATTCATTTATAAAGCATCTTATAGTCTTCTCCAAGAGTAAAGAGGACGTAGTTCAGGGCGTATATTTTCGCGGATGCTGGCAAAACAGGCTCATACAAAAACACGGCCTCTTTATTCTTACCTTTTTTTGCAGGTTTAGCTTTCGAAAAATTGTCGGACGCATTTCATGCTATTAAAGGACTTCGAAACCTCGTAGTCCTTTAAGAGTTTAAAAATGCAGTAAAAATTCCCAACTCATTCATGAAGACCGGCCGTCGACTATATTGTTGACAAAATCTATGAAAATTGTAATATAGTCTGTATCAAGATCAAGCAAGGGTCATAACGCAGTTTCTTGGGGAGCAGAGGTGTTCTAAAAAATTTAGAGAAAACCGGTGGATTGGGAGCTTTTCCTTCAAAGTTCATTCATCTTAATCTAACACCGCTTCTCTCCAGAATCCAGGATAAGTCTAGATCTTGATACAGACTCTATTTGTAATCAACTAAAGTTCGTTTCACTATATCTTTTACAATCATCGTCCGTAATAGCCAGTCGCGCCAGTTTACTGTCACCAGACTGTCTCTTCAATTTTGTAGTGCTAGTCATATAATCGGGCCAATTACCCTTCTCAGTGTCCTACAGCCACTGAATTATACCGTAATCTTCTTGTTCTGGGGTACCTCGCAGACCTTTAAACTTCCCCTAAACAGTAACGTTGCATCTAGTATGTATACCTAGACTACTGTAGTTAAAGTTCGTAGTTAACGTGCCGTTATGGGAAACTTACAATACGGAAGTGCAGTTTTACTGAAAAAAAATGTTTTTTTTTCTCCAGAGAGCCTACCACCGCGGCCTGTCAACTACGAAGGGTGCCTAGGTATTAAAAAGGACTATAGCTAAATTCTAAAGTAAAACGTTTTGCTTCCTTACCATTGAATTCCACCATAGGACAATTTTGAACCGCCCGCTCGATACTCGACTGTGTTGTTATGTAGCTTCCGCAATCGCCTAATCTATTAATTTGATATTTCTCGACTGACTGACTGACTGGCCTTTTTTGTTACGGCGATCGCTCCGTCCGATTATTTGAGACGGCGTGCATGTTTTCAAGTAAACATCGTTTTTCTTTTTGTCGCTTGTTGCTTCAAATCAAACCACGTGACGCTCTTAAAAAGTGACAGACCCGATCATTTGAACTCTGTAATTGGCGCGCCCCGATTTGTTGATCCCTTGTTCTCCCGTAGTTTGAACTCCTGTAGCGAATTGCCTTCTACCGTAACCCCATCCCTCCTCCCACAGTCAGTCCTTTAACCCCCTCGAATCTCCGAATCTGTCTTTATGTCTCTTCTTGTTTGCCCAACTGTAACCGTCTCTCTTCAGATATGTTTTCATCGTTGGCCACCCTGGACCACACAGATATATTCCACGACGGCGCTTCTTCGGCTCTAGACGATCTATTGCGTACATCGTTAACGCACCCTATGCTGCCTTTTCAACTCGCCAGCACCGGTCAAGCGCCGCCACCTGGAGGAGGCACCACCGCGTCAACCTCCCTCCATCAGCAGCAGGCCGCACTAGCCGGCCAGTCGCAACACGCCGCCTATATTATGCACCACCAGCAGGGCTCCGGCACATCGCAGGATGCACCGGCTCCCGTCAGGGGACGAAGGAAGAACAATACGAATAACCTACAGTGCGTTGTTTGCGGAGATCAGGTTTGTTGGAAAGGTTATATATGAAATAGTAAATATTAAAGCAGAGTAGCACTGGGTCGGACGGCCACTACATGAATGGCACAGCGCAGCTTAATTTTGGGATTAAAGTAGACCCGACCAGTCTTGAAATTATGAGTCCGGTCTTTTTTTGGCTCAGTGGAGTATATAATCATCCATTTCAGCAAAGTTTTAGTAGGAACAATGATAGGGAAAGTTCCTCAGATTTTAAATGCCACCGTATTAGACTTAATACTGAAAATGTTATTATCCGAATATTTAAGCCCCAACCCTTAGCTTCCGCTTAGATTCATAAAATAAAGTAGATACGGTAAAATACAGTGCGTGCGCTCTATTTACGAATTTTGCTCTAATTCGAATAATCGCTTACATTCCTTGTTGGGAGTTCCAGTAGGACGTGACATATAACGTGCGCAGGTCTAATTAACAAAGACTGCAGAACCTTGAAAAGTCGGTTATTTTCCACGACAAATGAATCATTTCTGTTATTGATAGTTTTAAGACAACGTTTTCTGCAAGTATTAGGCATTTCATATACTTATTCTCATTATTAGGGTACGGTATTTCAAAACAGGGATCTTGTGTGTTATTTATTTCCTGAAAACGCAGAGCCCTGGCAATTCATTCCGGAATCTACTGAGCAGAGACGGCTCCTTTCTAACATTCAATATTTGGGGGCACGGAATATGGGATAGTTCGGCTGATGGTTTCCCAAGCCTTCTGCAGCTACGCGGAGTCGAACCCACAACCTCAGATTCTCACGGATTCAGAGGCCGCTGCTCTAACTACTAGACTAAAGCACCCGCACACACATTGTCTGTACCGCCTAAACATTATGAGTTACTGTAGCATACTCTAGCCGTTTTGGAGTCATTCATAAGGCAAGGTATCAGGTCCGGAGCTGACTAAGACACTACCAAGCAGATCTCTCATACAAGGCCACCAAATTGGTACCAAAAATAAGGTTAGACAAGGTTTTTCTGGTTTTTTTCGCAGATTTATTTGTAAAAAAAACATTTTAAGACACTACCAGAATAAGGTGTTCCTCTTAAATCACTTTATTTCTCGTCCTGGGTCTTCACCTATTCGGGATCACTCCACCCAAAAATCGGAATTCTCTGGAGTTTAGCCTCATTCTGACCTGCAACCTCGGTATTTCATATCTCAAAGTACAGTATTCCAAGTTCACTGGCCGTGTCATCCTATGTTTACAGGCTTTCGCCCCCACTTTGTCAGTGGGCGGGACTTGTTTGCACAATAGACAGTACATTTTGCATCATTTTCATTGACAAAGCCCAGCAGGATTGAAAAAAGCACCATATATATGTTTTTAATAATATTTATACCATTTTTACCACACCGGAACAAATAAAACCACCACGATAGTGGGATGAATAGATAATGGAGCGCTGCGTAGGATTTGGTCATCAGGGGAAGCCCTATGGAACCGAAGCGGTTTATAGAACGGCAGAGACCTTGTGGAACGGTACCAACATAGTTTTTTCCAGTTTGGTTAGTAACTCAATACTGTATTTGCCATATTTTAAAGGACTGCCATTTGGTTTTGTGTCGTTTCTGCTAGGGGTGCGAGAAAACGGCACTGTTCGACAAAATTTTTCCAAGGCCTCGGACACCTTTCCAATTTACGGCTCTGTCCAGGGCCGGCCCGCTGAATTTCCACCCCCTTGTTTCCCATAAGAAATTCAAATCTATCCTATCGAAAATTTGCTGAAGCTGAAACTATCAGCATTTTAAAAGATGAGTAGTGTTCCCCGGTATACTAAGATCCGAGAGTAGTAATGGAGTTTTAAAAATGAATCTCGCCGAAAATGGCTTTGAACTATTTGGAAATATGAAAATATACGCAAAATTTCAAAGAAATACGCAAGTAACACTCCATTATTTCTCTTGAATCAGACTATACTATGCATCCAAAATGGTTTTAAATAAAGGATATAAACACCCCTTTGATAAAGTAAAGCTAGGAGCCAATCAGTTAGCACTAATATTTTTCACCCGAAGTTCTCACAATTGAACCGGCCAGTTTGAGAAGCCCCCCCCCCCTTTTTAGCATCGCAATATATTCAACATTGCAGGCATTTGGCAAGCACTATGGTGTAAACGCTTGCAATGGATGCAAAGGATTCTTCCGAAGGAGGTACGGTAGTTCAGATGATAAATGAATCCGGGGTTCTCATATGGGCCTGGCCCAATTTTGAGAACCCTAAAGTGAAAAAGTGTCACTTCTGCCTTAAAACAGTTTAAAATGTGTTTATTGTCTATTTACATAGTGCTACCGGACAGATCGGGTGGGGCAGGCCCGCGGAAAGGGCCCCAGCCGGGCCAATTCTAATAGCCCCGAAATCAACTAAGATTATGGTTTGTAACCAGTAGACGGTTGGATAAAACTACGATAATCGGGTTTTTGCAATTCCAAAGTATAATCTTTGTTAGATTCTTCTTTTTAGTGTCTGGAACAACCGACAGTATCTATGCCGATTCGACGGACAATGCTCTATTGCTAAAGGTACGCTCTAATGCTAGCAGAACATCCAATCTGGGCCCGGCGTGCCGGGCTGCCGTGTTGTTTCAGGGCCCGGCCCGGGCGGGCCCTGAAGGTAAAAATCAACAAGCAAAAACAATTTTATATTTAAATTTTCTTTTAAAAAATATTTATCATCGAGGAGGTATTACTAATCGATATAAGTAGGTTGTACTGGTTTCTAAAAGTTATTTTTCGCTATAGACTATCTACTCGTTCGTTCATTACCATAACGTTCATTCAAATCTATATGTTAATTGCTTTTTACCCACATATTGGGCCCGGTCCGCTGAATGGTTTGAATGCGACAGTAACCCAAACAACAAAGGTATTTCAGAACACCGTAATGTATGTCGAGCTTGCAGACTGAAGCAATGCTTCCTAGCCGGAATGAATCCTCGAGGTATTTTTATGGGTATTCCGGGTTACTGTAGTTTTTATTTTAGCTGTGCAATCCGAGAGGGAGCGCGGAATCGCAGAACCGAGCGGAGACGGCGACGACATGGATGACTATGAGATGGAGCCTAGCCCCGAAAGGTTCGTTTCAGGACCGAAACAAATGGGTTTTCGGTATTTCACATCTCAAAGTACAGTATTCCTAAACCTAAACTATCCTACCTTTACGAACGTAAATTACCGGTAAACGTAGGGTGGGTCAGGTTAACTAACAAGATAATCAAAATATCAGTTCCTTCAGCCTTTATGAAGAATTAATATATTTTAAAAAGTTTAAAAATCAATATTCCACATTCTACCGTACCCATTCCAGATGTAGCGTCGAGGTCCAAACAGACACCACCACACATATAAAGAGCGAACCCCTGCCGAGCCCCGAATGTGACCTAAACAAGTTAGTTTGTACTGCTAGGCTGCCCCGGTAACACAAATGATTGCAGGGCTGCCCAACAGATAGTACAAATGCATCATGAAGTGTGTGGAAGAGTCGATCCGCCACCGGAGCAGGAACCAGACGGTAGGCATACATTTAACCACAAGGAATTAAATATACAAGTAGAGAATATTGATATCTTGCTCCGGGTTACGGTAGTTCAAAATTTTCACCGACCTAAACCAGGGGCCCAAGTGAAGCTCTCGAGCTTATAAATATGACTTGCTTTACATCCCATCTGGGTCAGGGTTGTTTAGGATGTTACCAAGAACTGAAACTGCCCGGTTTTTAGCTGCAGTTGAGAATTGTGGTCCTGTGAGGCTAAAAAAGAGTCAAAGAAAGTTTGCAATCTCCTGATACCGCGCGCGTAGAATGCCAGTAGGCGCAGTGTTAAAAATGACAAAATACGCAACATACACCGCCCTATTACTTTTGAATCTGACTATACTTACATTAACAACTTACAACCATCTCTACATTATAGTACCTTCCACTATCACCTTCATAAACGCCTTTTTCAACCCTACACTCATCTCCAAACGAACACAAGTAAGTCCAAGCTTCATTAAAATTACCAATCAATATATTTTAAATTGACTAATATTCGTATAAATAAAGTAATTCATAGTATACAAACTTAATTACAGATCGATATCTCTGCGCGAAGGATTGCCAATGTCAAGGATGTTCTACAGGATTGGCGTCGGAACTTCGTGCTGTTCGCTGATTGGTTGCACGCCCTGCCGGAGTTTAACATGCTCAATGTTAGCGATCAGGTAAGGTATTCAAGGACTGAATTACTGTAGAACAACTACTGGGCTAAAGACTGTAACTATATGAGTAACCTAAAGAACTTTATCGATTTTTTTACCAAAATATAAGCTTTTTGAGCTTGTGCTTGGCTCGAATTATTAAAGTTTCTTTGAATTTTGATCACTCCAAAAGGTTATACGACCCACTGCGAAGTAAAAAGATTCCGCCGTGAAGATTGCGTATTTTCTCACTGGTCGTATATCTATGTAGACGGGTTTTTGCATTGGAGCGCATTATCACTTGGGTTACTGTGGCTGTTCGTGGCGGGATCATTTAGTTCCCCGCTCCCTGCTGACTGTAGACGATGATATTTCTTCATTTAGCAAATTAATTGAGAAAATCACGTCGGCATCAGAGAATAACTGGAAAATGTCACGTTTACATAAACATCTCTCGCGAACACTTAAACTCGAAGTTTCTACTAATGTAGGGATCTAAAGAACAGTCAGAATCTTGGAAAAAACGCCTATAAAGTTCCAAGCCAGGCCCCATAAAACTAAACTGGTTAAAATAGCTCATCATTGTTAATTCTGAAAAAGCTCATATTTATCGCCTTACAGTAACCCATCTAATTTGCAGATCCATCTAGCCAAGAATCGCTTCGGCCCCTTCTACTGGTGGCTTTGTGCCAACTGGACCGTGGAAGCTGAGTGCAATGGTGTCTGTTACGCTAACGGCACCTACTTCCCAGCTGATGAAGCTCAACAATGTCTACCGGATGTACGGTAAGTAGTTAGATGTGCAGGTTAGATGGAGCTGTGTATCGATTTCGCTGTAACTGAGCATTAGCTCTCGTGGATACGCATCCGGACAACATACTTGGTTATATTTGGATTGGAATTTGAAAAATTCAGAGAATTCGGTTATCGGTGTAGTTCTGGAGGCGGTTCTGATTTGTTTTCACCCCAACAATTTTCACAAACCTTTTTCAAAACTTAAAATTCCTGTTATTTTCAGAGGCGCTTCTCAACAAATGATAGCAACATTGGCGGATCCTCTACGGGAGCTACAACTGGATGAGACAGAACGCTGTCTTATGCTAGCAGTTATTGTGTTCAGTGAAGGTAGGCATATGGTAAAGAATATAATTTCGAGCAGAAGTAAGAACTTCTGGAGCCGGCCTAGATTTTTGTGAATGGGCCCTTATTTGGAGCAAGGAGTTAACAAAAAGACGCTAATTGTTAGGCTAAAGTAAACTAAACTCGAGGCTAGAGCAAGCTCAACTTTATGCAATTACCTAGATGATTGCGAGTGTAGAATCGGACAATTTGGAAACTGCTTGAAAAACAAGCAGTGCGGTATTGAAACTTTACCCAATATCGTTGCAATAGTCCATCTCAAGACCTAGGTTTCCAGCGCGGTATCACGAGCTTGGCGCAGTGTTTTAAAAAAATGAATGTACTTTTGAA
>JAQGAV010000499.1:0-31806 GCA_034691345.1 Phasmarhabditis papillosa
TTGCCTTTTAGTAGCCGCGCTCCTTTGCGATACTGACCGTATACCGCTGCAAGCAACTCGTCCGTCGACTATATCTTGTTTAGACGTTTGTATAGTGAAGGAACTCATTTTCTATCGGGAATAAAGATGTGGTTATTGAACATACACTGGAAATCTAAACACAAACAATAAAAAGAAAAACTACAATATTTTCGGCTCTGAACTACTGAGGTCTTCTAAACTTAGTGGTTCTTCTTTTTGAACATTTATTTTCTCACTAATCTCTTGGATCAAATTCTGACAGCAACCATATTTCTTTGCGCAAGTGGGCCAGGGGATTTAGTATTATTTCCGGAAATATTAATGCAACAACACTATTTTTTAACTAAAGCATCCAAATTAGTAATGGATGTACACGGTAAATTGTTTAAAATTGCTTGAAATGGGATTTTCAATTGGTCTTCTGACGACGCCAAAACACTATACGAAAAGAGACAAAATAAACAGAAGCAAGCTAGAAATGACGTATATTTTATGAATAGTGAAATCCAAAACGTAGATTGTGAGCTCTGTGACTAATCTTGTATAACTTTAAATACGATTCTACAAAATACAAGACCTTTTTCATAACACCCCAACTATTAGACGTTCGCAATAGTTGTCCAACTGGACTGGTCCGGTCTGAATCCTACCAAGGTTGAGAAATTCTGGCCGAGCCTGTCGCCGTACGGGTGGGTGCCCGGGCAAGCCTGCCCGAGCAACGATTTACAACTTCTAGGGCCGTCAAAAACTGCCCGGGCGTTTCTATACTAGGCCACTGGATTTGTCAACGTTGCTATATCTGGGCAAGATAAGACCAATTGGCAACTCTGTATCTGTAGTGCCTGCGGGACAATGATTAAACCAACAACATTCTTTAAAATTTAACGTTTCAGGATTTAGTATAGGAGAATTCCTTTTATTGTACTTTGGGTATGAATTGAGTTACAATAACATGGATAACAACAAAATCTAAAAGTCTTCATATTGCGTCTTTTTAATAAAATAAGACCATATTTCATGCATCTCATAAAAATTTCAGCGTAACCTACAATTGAACAAGTGTCTTCAGAACAAAACTTTGCCCATACATCTGAGTCTTATTTTTAAAACGCTCAATAGTCTTATTTTTCAGGTAGAAATCATTTATACTGTAGGTTTTATCTTTACTTTTATTGTATATTTCTTATGTTAGGAACTATCGAAAGCCTAAAATGTTACTTTTATCTAACTAGTCTGTTTTTTGTATTAAACTGAGGAATAGTAGAAGAATAAAACTAAACGATATAAGATAAACTGGCTCTGTCATTCACGGAAATTTGTGTATATTTTTACGGATAATATTTTCCCATACATTAACGAAGCAATTCAGTAACTACCAGTTAGCACAGCAATAACAAACACTCACTGTGGACCACCTACGTTGCTGGTTTTTAGGCACTTCCATACTGAAAAAGAAATATATGAAACTGAATATGAATAAAGGCACTAAGGGTTGCCAGGATAAAAGTTTGTTACAATAATAAGATTAAACAAAGAATATATGGGCCCATCTTAATCGAAATGGTAGGAAAAAACATCCTACAACAGAACTATTTTGTATTAAAACAGTTGTTAACTGCGTTCAAAAGAGCTATATTATAAGTATAAACTTCCCAGATTATTGGTTGAAACGAATGGTACAGTATAGTCGATGGACGGGTCGCTAGCAGGTAAAGGACTGAGAATGTTGCGCTGGAGCGCTAATCTGTTTGGGGTTCAGTATATTGCCTTTTAGTAGCCGCGCTCCTTTGCGATACTGACCGTATACCGCTGCAAGCAACTCGTCCGTCGACTATATCTTAACAAAAGTGTTATTGAACTATGGCAATAAGGATGCCTGATTATTTTAGTCTCATCAATTAAAATCGTTGGTTTGGAGTTCTGCCGCTATACATAGTAACAACACATAAGAGAGCCAATGTCTGTTTCATGTTATCTTGTATTAAGATTTGTTATAAGTTCTTTTGTAAAATATAAAGATTATACAATTGTTCAAGATTATAACGAATCTTAGAAGACGAATTGATCAGCAAATAAGGTAACTTTAATCGAAGTAACATTACGTGAACGTTAAAAAGTAAATAACTACTAGTAACTTTTCAAAATAATAAGTTTTTTAAAAGACTAAATATTTATGTAACCGAGTTACACATGTAAGTAGCTTTTTTCATTTAGTCTGGGGTGGGTGGGGGTTTGAGTGATGTTTTTGTGGCCAATTGCATGTTACAACAAAATGATAAAGATTTATAGAAGAAGGATAAATAGAAGATCATAACAAATATAAAAAGGGAGAAAAACAAACGTAGTTTTGTATTATAATAGAGAGAAATGTAATAGAAAAGCATGTAAAACAATACGGGCAGATTAATGGAAGATAACGAGATTCCAAGAAGGTATTCTATTGGGAAATCTTTAGAGCAGCTACTAAATTTTAATAATTCTCGATCTTCCCCGTATATAATTAACTAATTAACAGGCCTTCCAGGAATATACCATTTACAGGAGCCTTCAGGATTATTGTCTAATAAGCATCAAGACAATATTAACGATTACCGAAAATTTTAAATTGAAGATTACCGATGATTTGAAATTGGCAAACCGATTATTTTCTTTAAATACGGCGCTATAAACCAATCATTTGCAGCGGACTAACGAAAAACTGACCGACTAAATCAAAAAACTCTGACATGGCTCGGATTCGATAAACATATACTGAGCCCAGTTGATTCTACAAGGATCCAGAAATAAACTAGGCCTTCAGAACACACACTTCGTATAGTTTTACATAAACCACATATAATTTATCTCCCTCATGAATATACTAATTACCTCCAAACACGTTTATTAAATAAAAACTTTATTAATATTTTATTCTTGTCATGTTTTCCGTCATATTCTAGACTGGAACGGGTGAAGAGTATCCTTTTTGGTTTACAAAGTTATATATCATCTGTAGGGCTTCTCTTGGTTTATCTTCTGGAACAAAATGGCCACTTCCACGGACAGTAACAAAATCAAAGTCTAAAAATAACATTGTTCATCTTTTTTTTACTATTAAATGGGAATTTGCTTAAAAGATTCTTTGTAAAATAAAGTTTGCATTTATATTATTATTTACGCCAGCTTAACTACACTAGACTACAATTAGTTGAACCAACAATTTCAAAGCTATACTGCAATTTATCTGAAACTAAATGTTTTATTGGGATTGTTTCAACGGTCGACTCGGATACATTGGTATCAATTACCCCTTTTGAAATTATAGAAAATATGATTCTATTTTTGAAGTGAATTTGGTTTCAGAGATCAAATATATTACTAACTTCCTTCGAATTTTATCTGCATTCCTGCATTTGTAGGGGTTTCACCCAAGTAGATCCAAGGTTCATTTACTCTTTCGCGACCCTAAAGTAATATATAATGTTACAACCGTCTCACACTTTTCTAAAATAAGCAAAACTATACAAATGCTAGAGTTGATGCACAGAAAAGTAACCTACAATAATAGTTTTATTAAGTGATGTAATGAATTGTTGGTTCATAACGTTATTGCAAACGGTGTCTACGTCTCCGTTGTAGATCAGAATCTAAATTTCTCAGTTTAGTTGATGATTGAAACTAGACAAGGCCCAACTTACTCAAAAAAAACTTTCATCTTTATTTTTCACCAGTTCTTCCCATGATTATGCGCTGGCAACCTAGTTCTTATGTACAACAGATACAACTGTGTAGAGTTGGGCAGCTCGGTCCGAATACATGAGCCCTAGCCCGAAATTCAAGCTTAAGTTCGGCCCGAAGCCCAAAAGCCCGTTTGGGACAGAAGGCCGGGATTGTATGAAAGGGGCCGAAACGTCAAATTCTACTACTGTATTATTAGTGTAAATAAAGTGTGCTAACTCCAATATATAATTATAAGCGGGTAATCAGAACTATTTTAAATTACATAGAGTAAAGTACTCTCTTAATGTATTTCTTTCTTTTTTACAGTCTAAATACATACCCTAACACCGGCTGCAGAGATAGCTTCAACTTGCTGTACCATGTCGTCATAAACCGTTTTGTATTGCTTTTGTACAGTATTGCTGCAATAATAAATGTATTTATAACTAACTGAAACCTTGAATATTGTTAATACGCTCTTATTTTGTTTACACTTCACTTTAGTAGCTATAAAGCCTGCCCAAAGATTACCAAAACTGTCAAGTCAGCTGGTAGGATAAACTAGTTTTGGAAAAATATTGATATTTTCTAATTATCTTTTCAATACCAAGACTGCATGCTCCATTTTTAGTGAATGATGGCGGACTTTCTATTCAAAAGTATAATTTTACTCACCATCGACGAAATATAAATTATTGCCTTTTTCTTTAGAAAGCCCTTGATCGCGGTTGCAATGTAATTATATTACCTGCAATCGGTCCAATGTGGTAAAGAACTAGGAATATGAAGTGCAGTTCTAACATCAGCTCTGTTCATATAGGTCTCAGTATTACTAGATTGAGCACACAGAGGGGTAGCCTATAAGCTAATTAATATTTAAAGATTTTATTAGAAGTATATAGTCAGATTCAAAAGTATTTCGTTATTTTTAACACTGCACCTGCTGGCATTCTACACGCGGAACTTGCTTTTACACTGACTGTATTGTAACTCCTACATACAAAATATTACAATACTGCTGCAACCCAATTTCTATTAACACCGCCTTATTACTTTGGAATCCACCTATAAGGCCACGTCCAAATCACAAAGTTGTTGGCTCTCCCTAATTCCGCTGGTACATTTGTATTTAAGACATTCCCTCCCAGTAATCTAAATAACCAAATATGGATCATTATTTTCTGTCCAGTTGTTATCAATAATAACGTAGGTACTGACAACTATGTGTCCTCCTGTTAGTAACTTGTTTGTGAATAATGTATTCCTAATAATTTAAACAGTTTTTGAGGGCCCTCACTCACGGCCAGTTGTTGCTTCCTCTTCACTGCAGGTATTCCATGTCTTGCTCTTAGGGCATTTTGGATAAAATCTCTTTTATGTTCACCAGTTGGAGATGTTAGACCATCAATATAACAAGTAGAGTAAAGATTATAAGGATCCAAATCATTGGCCGAGTCAAGCGTCTGTAATGTTTGAAATATCTTGTTCAAATAAAATATACAACTATAATTTGTTCATCTTTCATAAGATATTATGATCATTACTTTATAAGAGTATTAAACTACGGCTACATTATTTTTGAAATAAAACCTGCCTCCAGAGCCAGCGCCTTACATTCTTCGTTAGTTGAGAAGAACATTGAGAAGATATCACAGAACTCAACGCTACCGTTACAGCATTTGGCAGAAAATTGTTTGTAAACTCTAAAAAACAAATATATCTCGTGGTAGATAAACAGAAAACGGTGACATAGTATAATGGAGTAGTTGACCTACTAGAAACAGTTTATTTTATGTACTCTCTATAAAATGAAGAAGGACAATTATAATATTCTCAAAAAGATTAAGAATTAGCTTTATGTAAAAGGGGTGACATAAATTCATTCATTTCATACAATTCCGCTGAGTGGCCGGTCCGTGTGGCACGTTACCCCCTGTAAATACTCACGCATCTCTCAGAATGCCATGTTGATAAAATACTGGCACCATGGTATTATAGTTGTTGGGGAAGTTCAGTGCACCGTTACCTATAGCCATTCCCTGCAAATAAAATATATGGTGGACGGATGAATCGTTTGCACAGGTGTACTGTAGAATTTAGAAGGAGCGCGGAAATCCAAATAAAATATACATGCAACCGATATAATTCTGCGCTCGCCTTATAACAAATTGACATTTAAACTGCATGAGACTTGTCAGTAGACTATAGTTTGATTTTGAAGTTATATTAGCTAATTTTGATAATCCTAAAGGAAGATCAATATATTAATGGATATTTTTGGAAGTCCAACTCTTTAATGGTAAAAGTGTAAACTAACCTTAAAATTAGGGAAATTGATCTTATCCTTAATGAGCAATACTCCTAATGTAGGTAGATAGTATCCACCATAGGATTCACCAGTTATATAGAAGTCACGACCTTTATATTCTGGGAACTTGTTCAGGAAGCTCACCTATAATACCTATTTAGCAAAGCATCTGCCGTTGCAACACATTTCTGGTTGCATTGTTAGGTACTTTTCTGTCTTTACAAAAAATAGTCTCTTGACTTTTAAACTAATTAAATGAATTATAACAAAAGGAAGACTACAGTGAGCGGTGTTGTTTAAGTTTTCAAAAATAGCTCGTTCAGTGCCATAATCAAACTTTTATTATATTGTTCGATGCGCATTGTGTTGTTTGTTGTCAGGAAAATATTATTGTACCAGGTTTATTTTGTATCATGTCCAGAAAAGAGAAATACGCAATTGCGGAAGCCTATGTATGCCACCGCGCTCTGAAATATTTTGTTTGTTATAAACTATACCTATTGCTGCCTGCCACTTAAAAGCTAAACAACTAAACTTAAATACAATTCTAAAAATGTTTAAATGTTGCGAAGTAAATTGTTGTTAATACTAAAGTTATCTAATACAATAAGTTAATATATGATTACAAACCAATGAGTTATAATTATCCATAGCAACTTGGTCATCATTAGTAGTTACATTACCATCAGTAGCATAAGAGAAACCAACTCCAGCTGGTGATTCAATGAAGAGAACGTTAGCGAACTATAAAGGGAAATGAAAGATTCTTGGTTTTGTTAAATATTTACTTTATAAGATTTTGAAATTAAATAAACTTAAACAATTAGTTACATATCTATTCAGAGGGATTGTAATATCATATGATTGCGTATTCAAATGTGAACAATATCCTAAAAGCTAAAGTCTCATTCAGAGGAATAATGGAGTGGTAATTGCGTATTTTATGGAAATTTTGCGTATATTTTCGGTTTTCGAACACTTTCAGAGCCATTTTCAACGAGATTCTTTTTTAACACTTCATTATTATTCTCGAATAAAAATATGTATAAAACAACAAATAAATCTTACGCTATTCCAAGCCCATTGATTAAAATAAACCGTGTTTCCAAAGTCTTTCACATGGAATGGACCGAGTTCTTCAATTAGCCCTAAAAAGAATAATGTGATTCCAAAATAAGATAGAAGACTGTCTAATTGTAGAAACACTCATACCCCCAACAGAAGAACATCCTGGTCCACCGTTCAACCACAGAATCAGTGGATCTTTTAAAGGAGTTTGCATCGATTCGGTAAGCCTGAATAATTTGTTATAAATATTTAATAACACTAAACCAAATACTTCAAAACAGAACTCACCAATAATGGAACATTCTAGTAGGTGCGGCCTGCAGAAATCCGGAGTAATGGGTGAAATTTGGCTGGAAATTTAGTCCAGGTAGGTTCTGGACCAATTCCGCAGCTGGAGCTGCTTGTACCACTGGGAGCAAGAAAAGCAATAGGGATAACATACCTAAAGACAAAAAATTAAAATTCCGAACAAAAATTGAGCTTTGGACTGTGGTAGAAAGTTTGCTTAAATGTTGTAAAATAAATATAATTTTGCAAAGAGATCGTTTTCTCGCCCCTTAATGCACAAACTGCTTCCATTTGGAATAAGATACATAAATAAAACAAGAATACAACGTTTGTTGCAGCTAATTATGGCCTATAAGTTTTAAGAATTATTCACAAATATAGTCCATCTCAAGACCTAGGTTTCCAGCGCGGCATAAAGAGCTTGGCGCAGTGTAACATAAAATGAATGTACTTTTGAAGAACACGCACCACGTCAACGATTTAACATTCATTTTATATAGCACTGCACCCCGCTCGTGATACCGCGCTGGAAACCTAGGTCTTGAGATGGACTATAGAACCTTCAGGAAATGATTACTACAAACATATAAGTGGGAAAGGTTTCTTGATTTGAAGATATGTACCCGAATGTAACATCTTAATTAGGTTCTTCTCAACAATAATGATAAATTCGGGATTAATGTTATACTGACAAAATAGATAATCTATAAAATTATTCAATTATTCTTATAATAATAATTAATATATTCTAAAAGATATGCCAACATAGAATGAGACTACATGCATCGGGTGCATTACATAGCAGATAGTCTTATCTTTACATCACTAATTAAAATATGATTCGAAATGATAGTTTAGAGTTTAGGAACTAACTGAAAAATAACGCAATGCTGTTCCGTTACAGACAAAGAACAGATACTAAAAAAGTACTTGAGAAAATATTGTATTTTCTTCTATCGTATAACATTTCTTCTAGGCAGGGTTTCGGCCATTCATTCCGGAATCTTCTAAGCAGAGAAGGCTCCTTTCTAACATTCAATCTTCGAATGCAGGAAACATAGGATAAATAAGCTGTTGGTTTCCCAAGCCTTCTGTAGCACGGGGAGTCGAACCCATAGCCTCAAATCCTCATGGATTCAGAGACCAGATTTATAGGAAAACAATAAATAGTCCAAAGTAAAACCCATGCTTTACTTGCTGTACACTGGGATATATAAAGCAAAATGCACAGTACCGACAATATGCAATTCAACTGGGCTTGTAGAAAAACTGTTACTAATTTGACTGCAACGTCATCAAATTTAAAGGTAAATAATAAAGCTTTGCAAGCTGAGACCTCAAACTTTAATGGAACATAAATTAAACAGAACGGCATCGTTTTAAAGTCTTGCTCTCTATTTTTGAATTCCGCAATTGTGTCCCACAAGTTTACATAGAAGTGTTTATTAGCAGAATCCAGATAATCAATGCATATTTCTAGCTATAGTCCATCTCAAGACCTAAGTTACCAGCGCGGTATCACGAGCGGGGCGCAGTGTTAAAAAAATGAATGTAAAATCGATCGACGTGGTGCGTTTTCTTCAAAAAGAACGTACATTTTTATAACACTGCGCCCCGCTTTTGATATCGCGCTGGAAACCTAGGTTTTGAAATATTTTATACCAATATATTTTCCCAAAACTTTTTCAAACAAAAGAAAACAATCATTTATTTGTTACAGTTATGTACATTATATATCTGTCCCTAGTTACAAATTAATTTAAACTTGGAATGGTAGAGCTGTAGAGTAGGCCTTCTTGTTAATAAAGTTATATATCATCTGGAGAGCTTCTCTTGGTCTGTCTTCTGGCACGAAATGGCCACTTCCACGAACGGTAAGGAAATCAATATCTAAAATAGTTTATATATGGCTTGATTATTAATAAAAAGTGAATTTATCGACAGTAGTTAGAAATACATTCGAAGTTGATACACTATTGTAAACCTCTCTCAAGGGTTAAAACAGACCACTTGGGCCTCTTTAACTTTGAAAATATATTAAAAGTTGAACCCCCATCATGAAATTCTAAAACCTATTATTACTTACTTCCAGTGTACTGTACTTCCATTCCAGCTACTGATGGAGTCTCACCAGCATATCTCCATGGCTCGTTAACTCTTTCACGACCCTAAAATATTAGATTCATATATGAAACAAAGTTTTAGTCTCCATGGATGGTCAAATCTACTAATAGTATTAACTAAAGCAATATAGTCGACGGACGGATTGCTTGCAGGTAAAGGACTAAGAATGCGCTGGAGCGCTAATCTGTTTAGGGTTCAGTATATTGCCTCTTAGTATCCTCGCTCCTTTGCAAAACTGACCGTATACCGCTGCAAGCAATTCATCCGTCGACTATAACAGAGAAGGCAGTATAATGTTAATCAGTCCTTCTTAGTCAGTTGTCTTCAATATATTTTAAGTTAACTTCTTTATAAGGATGGTTGGTTTGGATTTGTTGAATACAACTTACAATAATGGTATAGTTGAGTGAAGTAATGAACTGTTGATTCATTACATGGTTGCAAACTGTATCAACATCACCATTGTAGAAAAGAATCTAAATAGCAAATATAAACAATTATTCAGAATAATTAATAATTATTAAAAATTCGAGGTATAAAAGTGAAGCAGCATCTAAGAGACAAATATAGACAATATTCCTCAATACTCACTCTGACTCCAGCTTGTTGAATGGCCTCAACCTGCTTGACCATATCTGAGTAGATGGTACTGTATTCATTGCCGACTTTGTTGCTGAATTAACACTTTTAAATACTTTTAATTACTTTTAAATACTTTTAATTACTTTTAAATACTTTTAATTACTTTTAAATACTTTTAATTACTTTTAATTTCAACTCTAAAATTGATAACTCCACCGAATAGTAGGAAAGTAAGAATTTTGGAAATGAAACGGGACTACCAGAGAACAGAACTGGCAGAACTGGCAAAATAAGAACTGGGCCACTTTATAGGTTTTTGGATATTTTTACTAACTTCCGGACAACTTTTTTGTATTTTCTCTATGGGAATAAATTGATCCTATACTGTCTATTTACAATTACCGCTGTTGCTGTTTATAATACGTTTAGTTATCGAATGAGGGCTGAAAATTGTCTAAATTGCCAATATCGTTATTAAAAAAAAGGAAAAATGATAACGTTTCTAATTAAGGTATAGTGGCAAAGTATGAACTATCGATCTCCATTGAACAAACATTAGAATATTATTTGGAAATATTAGAAATCCTTCAAAAACCTCTCAGTTCTGATTTTACCGGTTCCGTTTTGGGCAGTTCTGATATCTGGTAGTCCCAATGAAACTTGGGGTAAGGCATACCCAGTAGCACAGCTGCCAAAAGTCCCGCCCTTTGTGATCTGAGATATTATAAAAAACACCGAAGAAAAACTTTTAGTCCGAACAGGCCCGGGCGGATTTGTCGAATTTGCAGCCTCGGTTTTCATAATATTCACCTGCAGTCGGTCCAATGTGGTAAAGAACTAGGAATATGAAGTGCAGTTCTAACATCGGCTCTGTTCATATATGTCTCAGTATTACTAGATTGAGCACACAGAGGGGTAGCCTATAAATTTATTCTGTTTCAAGTCTATCATATATGTTAACCTACAATATTATACTTTCATACAGAACTTTTCGAAACCTATACATTTGCTTGATGGTTGAAATGTTTACAGATAACCAAACGAAATTGTTACAATTTCAAGAAACCCGTGAAAAACAAAGCAATATTATATCACTCACTGCAAGTACTTCGGCCTTATTAGTCTCCGGCATACCGGCTCTCTTTCTCAATGCATTCTGGATAAAATCTCTCTTATGTTCGGATGATGGAGAGGTTAATCCATCTGTATAACAGGTATCGTAGAGATTGTAGGGGTCCAAGCTGTTTGCGGCATTGAAAGCCTAAAAAGATTGAATATAATTAATATATCTTGTTTAGGATGTGTAAAAGTTTACAAACGAGCAATGTGGATCAGTAAACATCGTTGTTCAGGGGTATTTTATTGTTTTGTTTTTCACCTTTTAATGTTTTTGTGAGCAGCTTGATAATTGAGCTAGTCTAGGAGCACCAGTTGCGGTCTTACAATAACCCTTTGCTTCAAATTTTCTTACGAAATCAGATGAAACTGAACTGTTATTACAAACCATATGGTAGACATAATCGAATAGTTTGGAATTAACTAACCTCATTGACCAAATTCTTACAAGTCTGTGTGAATCCGTCAAACTTTCCGTCGATGTCGCAGTTTTCCACACTACCCTGACAGCACTGATTGGCAATGTTTTGGTAGAGTCTAAAAGAAAATGAAGAGATTGGGGAAATTATAATAACGATGTGTGTTTTGAAAACTCGGCTCGTTTTAAAATTTTACTGAAAATTCATTCTTAGCTGAACAATGTGAAACCATTTCTGTGATTTACGTATATTTAGTTGAAACCTACTCGTCTCTGAGGATTCCGTGCTGGTAGAAGAGTGGAATCTGGGTATTGGTGTTCTTTGGGAAACTGATGATACCGTTTCCGACTGCCATACCCTAAAACATAAGAGTTTTTTCATCAATCCACACTTTCTTTTGATGTGTGTTTTGAAAATTTTATTTAAATTTTCAAAAAGGTCAACTAAATTCTTTAAATTTATAGAAGTTGTATGTAGCTCCAGATCCAACGCACCTTGAAGCTAGGGAAATTGATTTTATCCTTGATGAGATTGGTAGCTAGCGTTGGTAGATACACTCCACCATAGGATTCTCCAGTAATGTAGAAGTCACGTCCTTTAAACTCGGGGAATTTGCCGAGGAAGTCAATCTAAAGAATAGTATTTATGAATTGTAATCAAAGTTCCGAGTGAGCTCGTTTATTTAACAATAACTATAGAGAACAACGAAATTAATCGCAAGAAGTTTGAATATATTAAAAGTCGTAATAACTTTCTAAGATTTTCTTTAATGTTTTCTAACCCTCCGCTACTTTTATACAGTGAGTCGGTTTATGTTTCGTTATATTAAAACAATGTTTGTTAACTACTATGAACATTTTGCGCTGTGGCGCTACAGTGGCGCACATTGTGGCTAAAAACGGGGCTAAAATATTCCGAGTACTTACCAATGCATTATAGTTGTTTTGTGCAACTTCATCATCATTAGTCTTTACATTTCCATCTGAAGCAAAAGAGTATCCAACACCAGCTGGAGATTCAATGAAGAGAACGTTTGCGAACTAAAACAGTAATAGTCACACTGAAATGTTCTAGAAGAATGTGAGACAAACAGGAACTTGCTGTTTACAAGCGTATTTTATAAACTCACGGTATTCCAGGCCCATCTATTAAGATACACGGTATTTCCAAAGTCAGATACGTGGAAAGGTCCGCATTCCTCGATCAAACCTGAAGAAATTCAAGTTTTCAGTACTTGTTTGGTTTGTCTTTTTAATATTTAATAAATTAACTACATATTGATATAGTGTTCTTCAAGAGTGAAGAGGCGGTGTCTTCTGCGTATTTTTATGTGAAAATTGCGTATTATGCCAACTTTTATGGAAAATTCTAAAGAACTACAGTCTTTTTACTTTCTTAATTCGATTATACCTCCTACGGATGAACATCCTGGTCCTCCATTTAGCCATAGGACTAGGGGGTCGTTGGTTGGGTTTTGCATAGATGAAGTAAACCTAAAATAACTCATTAACCGAGTTCCATATATTTTGTATATATTAACTTATTATTATAATAATAACTTTTATTAGTTTAATCTAGTTTTAACTTACCAATAGTGGAAGTTTCTTGTGGAGGAAGCCTTCAGATATCCCGAATAATGGGTAAAGTTAGGTTGGAAATTGAGTCCAGGTAGGTTTTGGACCAAATCTCCGGCTGGAGCCGCGAGCAATCCGGGAACGAAGAGTAGTAGAAGGGATAACATACCTAAATTTTATGTTTACTTTATAAAAAAGGAAAAAGAATAAGAATTTGAGGATTCCATTCATAAAATGTTAATAATAATATTAATAAAAATAATAATAAAATTTATTCTGTTATGTTATGTTTTACTTATATAAACATACTGAGAGATATGACAACAATCAAATTATTAAAAAGTAGTCCAACGTAGTTTTAACGAAAGATGTAGTTTACGAAAATACTATACCTTGTTGGATGGAATTATGTCGTTGCGGAAATCAAATTTAGAAAGTACTTTATTTTATACATAGTAAAGGACTATCGATACCAATTGTATAATATTTAATAAAGTTTAAATCAACAACTAAGAGACAACGCCTTGCCACACTATCTACTCTTATCTTTCTATTCTGCTCCTGCTAATGCTATTTAAACATAAACTTTCACTGTTCGACCATTAGGAGGGTCTTATCTCTTACATCAGAAGGAAACTTAGGTCTTAGAAAGATAAATAAACTAAATTCAGCAGAATAAGAATGATAAAAGTAGCCAAGAAGAAATGGCCAACCAGGTCGGTCTTGCAGAACATTGCATCACCTAGAGAAAGTACGAATGTACCTTGTGGTTTAGGAGTTATCAAATGGGTTTTTGAGACAATAATAGTGATAGTTAGCTCAAATATAGTCTGGTCCACCATAAACGTACAGTTTACCGCCCGAGACGTGCAGATACGAACGGTACTTGCACGTATCCGCTAGGTTACGTGCAGATACGAACGGTACTTGCACGTATCCGCTAGGTTACGTGCATATACGAGCCGTATATGCACGTAGTCTAGCGGAGACGTAACGTTTGACTAGCGGATACTTGCAGCTACGGCTCGTATCTGCATGTCTCGGCTGGTTAAAATGCTCGTCTCTGGTGGACCAGAGTAGTATGTATCACGAGTTCAGTTTCCAACGGTATCCTGTATAGGAGCGGTATTATATTAAAACAACTGTACTTTTGGAGAAAATGCTCCTGATCCACCCAATTTCCATTTATTTTAATATAACCCGCTGCTCCCCGGGATACATCGCTAACAACATAATTCTTCATACAGACTATGTGCCAAAGTAATTTGTAAAAAAGAGTGAACTCTATTGGAGTAAACGTCTAAGGAGCTGAGAAATTGATCTGATTCAATTAACAAGTTGAACATAACCGACTTTAAGGTAACATCAAGTCTTCTTTCAAACTACTATAGTCAACGCCAAAAGTAATAATGGAATGTTGCTTACATATTTTGGGAAAATATTGCGTACATTTTCTTTCTGATAATTTTCGGAGCCATTTTTAATGAGATTCTGTTTCAATACTCCATTATCACTCTTGGCGCTGACTATATTAAGTAATCGTTATTTATGATATTTTGAGAGAGAAAAGTTAGACCGTTTGCGTAACTTTTACATAAACTGTGAATAACGTTACAATGTTTACAAGGTTTATACTTCAAAACTCCAATATCACCAAACAAAAAGCACAAATTACCCCAAAACTTCATTTTTGATTATTTAATGTTTGCTGCCAACCTATTTATGCTGCTTTGAATGACTTTTAAGCTCGTTATCATTTTGGCCAATTTTACCAACGCTTAATCGGTTCAAAGCGCAGTTTTAAGAATATAAAACTGTCCTAATAGACTTGGCTTTATCTTTGTAAATATTTCAGCGCAACAAGATATTTTCAATGAAAACAGCAGTTTATTGCGTCGCCAGAGCATAAAATAATATGAAGATCATAACGGAAACGCACGTGGAAAACGTTATCTGAGAAGGAACTACGTGATGAAACGGGCTGCTAACCACAGGATGACAATTAAAAACGATTGTTCGCACAAGATTGTGTACTTTTCTATAGGCTCTTGCAAGAACTATGTACTCAATACAGTATCGAGAAGGGCAGTGATGTTATTAAAATTAATATTGTCTCACAGAATATATAAGAGATAGTGTTTTAAGTTGAAATACACGTGTAGCGTAGCCTAAACTAAACACCCCAGACTATAGTCGACGGATGAACCGTTTGCAGAGGTGTACTGTAGAATTTAGAAGGAGCGCGGAAATCAAAAGAAAATGTACAAGCTACCGCTATAATTGTGCGCTCGCTTTATAATAAATAGACCTTTAAACTGCATGAGATTTATCCGTAGACTATATGCGCTCTGCCCTCAGTCGGAATTACAGATATAACAGAAATAATAAGTGAAAAATATGATTTTGCAGGATAATAAATGTGTTTGGAATAATGCTAAGAGCAGACAATTTAATTCCGCCAAATTTCTGTTTTCTGTTTGTAAAAGTTAACCAAATTTTATAACTTTCGATCCGTTGTGTACTAACTATATAATCCCTTCACTGCAAATTATATGTTCATTTCGTTTTATGAAGAATTATAGAAATATGTTTATCTCTGTAAGCGATTTGTACAAATAAATTAAACATTGAAAGGAATTGATGTTGAGTAGGCCTGTTGGTTGATGAAATTAAAAATCATCTGGAGAGCTTCTCTAGGTCTGTCTTCAGGCACGAAATGGCCACTTCCACGGACGGTGAGGAAATCAAGGTCTAAAAGTTAAAAATGAACTTAAATATAAAAACTATATTTATTTAGTTTTATAAAGAGCTGTTCTCAATATTTATCAACTTTAGTAAAATGCGGATTGGGAGATATAACCTGTGATTGAACTCAGGTTTGGGCAACCCTAATTTGCAATGGATTTAATTATGGTTTAATAACTTACTTCCAGTGTATTGAATATGCATTCCTGCTACTGATGGGGTCTCACCAGCGTATCTCCATGGCTCGTTAGCGCGCTCGCGTCCCTAGAAAATAATATTACGAATGTTTTCGATATATTTGGTAATATATCGTTCAGCTTGAAGTTGAGTAGAGGAACTTACACTTTAAAATAGTTATCTAGTAAGATTGAAATAGTAGTACAATTACCTATTCTACCCATTATTTAACTTTTTTTTTAGAATATATCCTTTTTACAATTACTTACAACAATAGTCTTATTGAGTGATGTGACAAACTGCTGGTTCATTACGTTGTTACAAACGGTGTCTACGTCTCCATTGAAGAAGAGAACCTGAAAATATTAATTATAATATTAATATTAATTATGAAACTTTTAAACAATAGATCTTTTGACATAGACAAGAACTTTAAACCAAAAAGTTTATAAAAAAGCTTACTCTAACTCCTGAAGCAAGAATAGTCTCAACCTGGGCAACCATATCTTGGTAGATAGTCTTGTATTCAACAGACACGAGGTTACTGAAATAAGTATCTTTAAAGTAAACCGTATCGTTTTTGTTTTATACAGCAATTTAAAATGCATGCATATATTTTAGAAGGCCCTTAATAGTGCTTCAAAATCAATTATAAGAAGGACACATTCAACTAGGACTCGAGTTCTGTAGTCAGAAGTTTCAACCGGCCGCCGGATTAGGAATGATTGGCCCATGATCACCGCCGTATGTTGGTATGAAGGTATTGTCGGCGGACAAACGATATGCAAGTTAGAGGTCTGAGTGCTCAATATAAAACGCGCAAAATAGTTATATTCGCTAACATAAATTAATTGTTTTTGATCAATAAGTTGGATGTGGTGTTCCACATTGCATCATTGACTAGTCCGCGTTTTCGCGCGCCATTGCTCGACCTTGCTCCAATAAAATTTGCAGTTCGTACCGTATACCCTTGCATAAGCCTTGGCCGCAGACTATAGTATACTTTTAGTAAAATTACTACGGATCGGCCGGTCCGTCAACAATCCTGCCCACAATTAACACCTCTGTATATATTTATAAATTGACTTTAAGTTGAACATTTTCTGTCTACCTGCAGTCAGTCCACCTTCCAATAGAGCTTGGAATGTGGAGTGCGGCTCTGACATCCTTTCTATTCAAGTAATCGGCGGTGTTACCTTTCTGAGCGCACAGTGGAACAGTCTAAAAACACCTTATAAATAAATATCAATAAGTAAAAATAGTTGTTTGGAATGCATTAACTCTTTAGTTACTGTGGGTTTTTGTATGAGCGGAATCAATAATACCCATAGTAACTAAAGATGTGATAATAATAATAATAAGCAATTATAGTACGTTAGCTTTAAGCTTACCGAAGCGTCAGTCAAAGTCTTTCTGGTTCTTGGTGGAATACCGGCTCTCTGTCTGAGTTCTCTTTCAATAAACTCGCGTTTGTTTCCTGGTGCACCTCCATCAGTGTAACATGTATCGTATAGATTGTAAGGGTCTAGGAGATTGGCAGCAGACATGGCCTACAAAATGGTATGAAACTGTATTTCTTCTAAAGTGTGGATTCGTGGCAGTAGAATTCAGCCATTTTCCGGGTCGGAACTGGCTGGGGTACCCGAGACGTTACGGGCACCAAAACCCGCTCCGGACCTGGATTCCCACTCTAGTTGCTGTGTTTTTTATATATAAATATATATTTGTTTTTTATATAAATATTTTTTTGCACTGGCAACTATGATTTGGTTGAATATTATCTTTTAGTTGTTGTTGACTTATGTTACATAATTAACATACCTCATTGATCCATCCTTCGCATTGTACATTTGTTACTTGTCCTTCTATCTTGTTAATGTCGCAGTTTTCAACGCTACCTTTACAACATTCGATGCGAATCTTCTGGTACAGCCTAAAAATTTAATGACACAATTTTGTTCCAAATATTTTTTGAACTTTATTATCTAGGATATTTGCACCTCGAAGTATAAAAACAAAAAATCTCAAAGGTTTGCTTTGATCTAATTGTAAGTGAGCTGTAATATTTGTATAAGATTTTGATGGACAAATTGCTCTCTGGTATTTAAAATCCATATTATTACAAATACTAAATGTCTTCAAGGATACTTACTCGTCTCTGACGATACCGTGACTATAATACAAAGGAATCAAAGTGTTCTTGTTAAGAGGAATATTAACATAACCATTACCAACAGCCATACCCTTAAAAATAAGATGTATATTTAAAATAGAACAAAAATAAACAGAACAAAAACTAAAACAGAAATTTTAAAAGTTTAGAATTCCGTACCTTGAAGTTAGGGAAGTTAACTTTATCCTTAATTAGGTTAACAGCCAGTGTTGGAAGGTAGATTCCACCATAAGATTCTCCGGTAATGTAGAAGTCACGTCCTTTAAGCTCGGGGAATTTGCTGAGGAAGCTAACCTAGAATGGGTATTTGAGATGGAGATTGTCTTGTTGCAATGCATCTATATCTTTCTTTTTTTATAATTAGCTTATTTTCAACCTCATTTACATATACAAAGTGAAATATTTGAGTTGAACGGTGACTTAACTATTTAATTAGGGAATTCTCTATTGTTACAACACTTTTTGTACAAATTAACCGTTATTAAAATAACTCACAAGTGCGTTATAATTGTTTTGTGCAACTTCATCGTCATTGGTTCCGACCTTTCCGTCTGTTGCATATGAATAACCAACACCGGCTGGAGATTCCATGAAAAGAACGTTGGCAAACTAAATTAGGTTTATGATTTTCACTTCAAACGAACTCCAAGTTTCTGCTAGGAATTATATCACTTCACTATTAAACAATGGCACATAGAACTGTTAACAACCTGTTTTCGAATTTCTGAAGTTCGTCAAAAGTTTTAATAATCCCACAAAAGCAAATTAAATTACTTCTGATCAACATTTTACTTTTAACTCTCTCCCTCTCTCTCTCTCCATTCATACCGTGTTCCAGGCCCATCTGTTGAGGTACACAGTGTTTCCGTAGCCTTCTACGTGGAAGGGACCGAGTTCTTCAATGAGTCCTGAACAGAAAAAGAGAATACTGTAGTTTGTATGGTATTAGTCACCTCCTACTGATGAACATCCTGGACCTCCATTGAGCCAGAGAACTAGAGGATCGGTGGAAGGGTTTTGCATAGACTGGGTGAACCTAAAACGGATAGAGTTTTTTACAAAAAATATAAAATACTTTACAGAACTATTATTAATACAGCTCGCGGCACCTTAGGGTAACAGGCCCGAGCAAATTCAAATGGTTAAATCTTGTTGCCCGAAACATGACTCATTTTGTTAGTTTTCTTTGTATTCCATTCAATTACGCTTGCCAAAAATTACAGGCGCGAGCTTTTTCGAGAATATTCATTCACCCAATTTCATAAACGAACAACATTAAGATTCAAAAAAAAGTCTTTATTTAGTTTAATCGCCGAGGCGAACCATCTAAATTTTCAATTGAAATTCAATCTTCTAATTCTTTAAAAACTATTAAAGTATTTGTATATTATTAAACCTCTTACCAGTAATGGAAGTTCTTAGTTGCAGATGCCTGCAAGTATCCGGAGTAATGAGTGAAATTCGGTTGGAAGTTCAATCCGGGTAGGTTCTGGACCAAATCCGCAGCTGGAGCGGCAAAGATGCCGGGAACAAGCAGTAACAGAAGGGATAACATACCTAGAAGATCATAATCTAGCTTACTTTTGGAAACTTCGAAGAGTAAGTTAATTTAATGCTGAGTTCCTTGGAAAACCAAATCCGTTTGGATAAGAAAATGGTTGAACTATGTATGTTTGATTAGTGATGCCCTGTAAAGGTAAATATGTACCTAGAAACTTTGCAGTTCAGTTTAAAAGTCTGTGTTTGTTTATTTGGTAGAAAAGCCATACTTAAATAAAATACAAGTTGCTAAAGAATATATTGTTCTAGAGTTACCAAGATTACTTGAATGTGTATTATTATTAATGGAAAAAATAATTTGGAAAACAAAAGTTTCACGATTTGTTCCAAATTGTTTAGTTGAACATATTATAAAAGGATGTGAGCCCAGCTCAAATGTCTAAAAGAAGGAAAGTTGTAAGCTGTATAATTGTGCTGTTTCTGAGAAACAAAGGCTATGTCCTAATGACCAGTTACCACTAAAAGATGTAGCCTCTAGTCTGTATTGGCCTTCTATTATTCTTATCTATTTTAATTTTATGATTTAATCTTATGCTTATCAACAGTAATTACAGTTTGCATGGACAGTTTAAGAAGCCACGCGATTAAAGAATGCCAACATACGTAACCGACCACCAAAGAGTAATTAATAGAAAGTTAACTTTCTTAAAAGGGAAATTTAACTAAATTAAAGGTTTGTTTAATAAATAATTAGTGACTATTTGAGTAGTGTGATTAAGTTACCGTTAGTGTATGGGTGAATCGTTCTGGAATTGGAAGTTTAAGAGCATGGCTCGCAAAGGACGGCCACTGTCGACAGGCCCGGGCCAAAATCAAGCAGATCTATCATGGCACATTAAAAGTAATTTTATATGCAATTCGGAGAATGATACTCACAGTGCGTGCCCCAAGATTTTCTCTATCCGATTTTGTCAAATTTCCTGATATCATAAATTAACAACAAACAGTTTGGTTAACTTAGTTAGCAAACAAAAGAAAGTTAACAGAAGTTAATCATTAATGCAAACTTATATACTCAACAGAACAATGTAATCTTCCAACTAACTTTACATTTACACGCTGGAACAACACTCTAAAGTTAGAAAGTTTTCTAATTAGATATTATTTACAATATTTACAAAGTCTGAGCACAAATTCTTTCTATCGTCTAAGAAATTAGTAAACTTCATTCTAATATACAAACCAGATATCCGGTTTGTGTTTATTTGTGTTTTCAGGTGAACTCTTGGGTTTAGCTTGAATATTTTGTGAAATTGCATACCTAGCAACCGTCTTTTTTGCTAGCCATGAGATGTTTTATGCACGAAAACGTCTCTATACCTACGGACTGAAGAGAATATGGAATATAAAGGTGTCTAGCAGTTGCGGGTTAAATTCCGTTTTTCGCGGTTTTAAGCTTCTGTTTTCTTTTGTAAATATATTTCTGTGTCGGTCTAGTGTTAAAGCTAATTGCTAAATTCATGTTAATCAAGCATATAGTCTATCAATCCCGATTTAGACGTTGCTATATTGAAATGAATGTACTTATGAAAAAAAGGCTTCCAATCCACCGATGTTACATTCATTTTTATATAATACCGCTGCTCACCAGAATGGGCGCTGGAAACCTAGCCCTATAGTAAATGAAGATTCCTCTAAAAAGCAGTAAATGCCTAATGAACATATGAACCAAACCGATGTAGTCCGTTACTTTTCTCAATTCTATATACTTTTCTCAGTTAATTTAATAATATAGACTGGTCTTCTGTTAAAGTTCGAATAACACCGCGCTTCCTATTTAGTATCAAAGTCTAAGCAAACCCGGAAAGTATCAAAGGTTTTTACGACAAAATTGCCATTTTTAGTTTAACTGCTCTATTTGATAATCTGAGTCAGCCGTAGTCCTTTTGCCTAACTGAATCACTGAGTAAACAGACTCGTTTGGCTAGCAACAACTCCGATTTATAAATCCATTTCAGACTTAAAACTGGTTTTTATATTACTTTTGGTTTATATTTATTTCGCAACTGAATAATATACTAACATATGTAGTTTCAAGATTGACTTAATTCATTTCAATGAGACTCTTTCAATTTATTGTCTTTTATCAGACTTTGCTAATATATACTATTCTATTTTAAGCTTACAATCAGTTCATTTACTATTCACTAGTTTAGCCTTGGCGGTTTTTCGCGAATGTTTCTGTATATAGTGCTAGCTTTTCTTACTTTTCTTTACTGTGCTATATTTCGGAAAAAAGTAAGTTCTAAAAGTATTAGTTCTCCATTACCTGATCGACTCGACCAAAGCATGGGAAAAGGCCCGCCGGGCCACACTTCCCACCCTGTGGCCGTAGTATAGAAACGCCCGGGTGGGTGCCCCGGCAGTTTTTGCCTGCCCGAGCAGTTGAGAATTGTTGCCTACGACCACTGGTGTCGTCTGGTTCGAATTGGGAAAATTCGCGAGTGGGATTCTTTTTTAATCACGTGGCTGGCAACACAACTTTGAAAATATTAAGGGAAACCACTCAAGATTTAGGAAATATTTTTGAAACTTTGGTCAATTATATATTGCTATACAATTTACTTGGAGTGTTCATAAATAACCAACATGGCGACTGAAATCATGGAATCATTCCATATTGTATTAATTTTAGAAGAATGATGTTCACATTGAAGGATATGTAGCAGACGGCTTCCAATCGGTGGCCGATATATTCAGGTAAGGAATAAATAAAGCTTTAAGACAAATTCAAAAGGCCATAACAGACTTATATAAGACAATAACCAGTAGGTTAGAAGGAAAAGTATTTAAAGTATTTTTTTCAGTATCACTCGTATCACAATAATAGTAGATTTCTTCGAGGCAGGGCTTTAATTTCCTTTATCGCTTCTTGACTAGTTTATGTCAAAGTGTGGGAAAAGCAGTTTAGGGTCAGGTTTTACACTAGCGCATAGTCGGATCCAAGAGTAACGCCGCTGTGTAATCTGCGTATTTCCCCATTTTTAACACCGCAACTGCTAGTAAAATACGCGCCCGCAACCTATGTAGCAAGCCTGCTGGTGTTACTCTTCAAGTCTACTAAACCAACTAACTAGTCCTTTCACTAGCCAACTTGTCTCATTATGTACTTTGTAAAAACTCTGTTTGGTAGTCTGATCTTATTGATCTTTTAATCTTTCAGAAAGAACCTAGAAGATGGTTGGGAGCGAGACGGTGCTTCCTTTTCAGTCTTTCATAAGAATAAGCTGGTTGTAGACATTTGGGGTGGATACGCAGATAGAGAAAGTGAACGAAAATGGAGACATGATACTCTACAAATAATATTCAGTTCTTCTAAGGTGAGAAAGAAGAACCACTAGAATAAGGCTGTTGGCGTTGTAGTTTTATCTGACTCGGGCTGATTACTGTTGAGATAGTTTCCGATTCGGGGTTACTTTTCCTAAATACATGTCAAAAGTGCTAATGAAAGAAACTAGTTGTGTATAGTCTATAACTTTAGTCTTCCGAAATTGCGTATTTGTTTTTTTTTGGATATGATACAGATAACACTTATACAATAATATTTTTCTGACATCAAACAAATAGATGCACATCGACCAATATAATGGAAGTTTAATTTTGCCACAGAACGAGCGATTTTACAAGCCGTACACAACACCGCCTACTGCAGTAGTAGTCTTTTTCTTAAGGACTATAGCTGAAATAGCCGAAATGTCTAATATGGCATTAAGTCTAATTCAAAATGAGTTTCCTTTGAGACCGTCTTCATACCTTCGTCTTATCAAAACTTTCATTGCAGATAAAAGATTGCAGCCTACACATTATATTCATTTTAGGCTCTTGGCGCGGTATGTATAGCAATTCTAGTGGACCGTGGACTTCTCAAGTATTCTGACCGAATTAGCTCATTTTGGCCCGATTTTGCCAGGAAAGGAAAGGAAATGATTACTGTGGAAATGGTCTTATCACATACAGTCAGTACTAAAGCTCTATAGCAAAATTTCTCAAAAAATTGTTTATTTATAAATGTTTTGGTCTCTTATATACACTTTTTAAAATTGGTATTGTGGTAAGTTTTCGGCACAGGCTAGACTGAATTGAACACCTGAGGGGGGAAATTTAGGGACCGTAACTGTTATAAAACGGCAAGGAAAGCAATTAATCAAACCTTGTTTGAGTAAACGTTCGATTTTAGGCAGGACTTGCCGCATTCCACCGAGAAGTTTCCATAGACGAAGCCATGCATCCTGAACTTATGGCAAAAGCTATAGAAGATCTGGTTAGTTCTCGGAAATAGGGTTTGTCTTTAAAAGAAGAATATCAAATCTGTTATTTCCTGGACGGGGATAACCGCTAGTGTTTGTGCATAAATGAAAACTAACTAGTAATCAAATTTGCTACAATAATTGTATTGTAACAATCTATAAGAGGACAGTTTTTCGCCTTTAGTGATTTAACGATGGTTAGGGCTGGCAAAAGTGAGGGCCGTACTTGTGTGAAACGAGGGCCGCCCCTCATTTTCGGAACCGATCAATAATGCTCCAAATTTTCCTGATTTGTCTATTTTCTTTCAAAATTGGAAGTTTTGGTGCAAAATTTGGAACTTCGCAATAGTGGGTCTTGGCACCCCTGACGATGGCAATTGTGATTGTATAGAATACGTAAGGGCTTAGGTGCAGGTTGGCATTGCAGGCGCCAATATGCAACATATAGGCTCGGGTATGTCCGGATATCAACTAGGACAGACATTCAGTGCGGGTTTTATAAAAAAACGGTGAAGCGGTAAACCGGTAATTTCTTTTCAAGATTTACAGATAACACAGTGAACTTGTAAACTGGTATTCAATTTTGTACCTGTTACCGGAACGTTTGCCCACCGTACTATCAACAAACTAGTCTCCTTGGTGATTTTTAGTTTTTAGATCCACATTTATAGGAACCATACTGGACACCCGGCAAAGAAGCTGGCTATCATGCTATAACGTTTGGTTGGCTGGTGGATCAAATCATTAGGAAAGTCGATCCACAAGGAAGAGGTAGTGGAGACTTCTGGAGGGAAGAAGTGGCCTTGAAACATAGTGAGTAGAGAAACGACTGCAAACATATTCATGTAAACTAGGCTTCTTTGAGATATGGCAAAGTATTTCCCGATTGTCTTATCAAGTTGATTTGAATTAGAGAAGAGATGGATAGCCAGGATTTCCGAAGCTAGGGATATCCCCGTTATATGTTATCCATAATTATAACATACTAGCTCTATATATTTTTATGAATTCCTGATTAATATCGTTCTTTAGCTACGTATACAATGACAATATCATATAGATTTCACCATACATTAAAGTCACCTAGCTAGGAATACTTTACTTACTTAAGATCTGGACATTCATATTGGCTTGCCTAAAGAGATGTCTTGGAGAGTTGCTAGAATCACTCGTCCCTCCATTTGGAACAGACTAGATGAAATGTGGACAGATCCAAGTAAGTACTCGGTAAATAATCGGCGCAAGGAGTATTTCATTCTACAACTTATATTTTTAAGGCAGCGTCAACTACTGGTTTGCACTAAAAGAGTATTTCACTGATGGGCTAGCAAGAAAAGTTATTGACAATCCATCATGGCTACGCTCCATATGGGTGAGAATGATTCTAATCAGCAAATACTTCATATATTGCAAGGAAAACTGCATCAAAGTGCACATATAAATAGAGAGCAATTTCACAAGAAGATTTTCAAAACAACCCAAAAACTCAAATAAATAAACTAAAGAAAAATGAGAATGCGGCCTTAATTATACCAGAAACTGAGCAATATAGGGTCTGACTGTCAACAATCCCGAATTATACCAAATCGAACAACCGGCAGCATTAGCAATTTCAAACACAAAGGATCTAGCTAGATTAGGACAGCTGCTGCTGGACGGAGAAATTATAAAACAAGTAAGCAGACCAGGAATGTTAATAACAATATGAGATCTGGCAGAAATGCGGATTATAAGAAAGAAAAACAAAATATAATAAAAACTGCTCCTATCAAATATATTGGCTATCTAAATAGTTTAGTAACTGATGAATATTCTTTTAGGAATCGTTGCAGCTACTTAGTGAGTCGGTACTTCATAAACCGGACATTATAAGTGGATGTTGCACGCACCGAAGTCGAGGAACCACGATTGTAGAATACGATGGCCATGGAGTTAGTAAAATAACAGAACACAACCACACCATACACAAATATCTTAATACGTTTAGAAATTGATCGATTTCGAAATCAAAAGTTTGACCGGTCATAATTATTTGCATTCCAGTTGAGGACGAATCTCATCGGCCACACAGGTTTGGGTGGCCAAAACTTTCGGTGGAATGAGGAACACGAGCTATCTTTCGCATATCTTAGCAACGGGTTAAAAGTAAGTAAGGTCAACTTGCTATCAGTGCATCTAAAAACTATAAAAAATTACATTTTAGGGAGGTCTTGGTGACAAGGCCCGGCCATATCTGCGTGTAGTTGACACACTAATGAAGTGTATATCACAATGTTCTACAAAAGAATTCAGTTGACTAATCTAGAAATTTAATAAACAATTTTTAAAGCCACAATAAGAAGCTATAAATATGTACATAATATCACAGACAAAATATTACATATTTTCAAAACTTTATAAACTTGAGCGACCATTCCTTTCGGTTTCTCCGCTCTTCAACGTGTGTGCGGGAAGATATCTAAAGAGCAATTCTAATATTCATTTTATAATCGTGAATCTATTAGTAAAAAATATGTAAGATGCTCTTACTTCTCTGTTCCATCTGGCTGGGACACTCGTAGCTGCGGGTTCGGAAAAGTGTCATCCCTACCACCCAGTGAAGTGTAGCCTTGATCGTAGAGACTACAGTAGGGCACGCAAAGACCTCTGAGAAGATTCCAGACATCTACATACGACCAGGAAAGAATGGGACATACACGGAGAACTCGTGGCCAATCCGAATCAGTCCATTCAACAGGTGATCTGAACGATTACATAGCAAATGAGTAAAGGAAACAAAACAAAAATACATAATCATTCTACGTCAAATATAAATGGACCACAAGTAAAACCTACTTCATATACTTTCCCTTTGGATCACTTGCTCTGCTTCCCATGAACACAGCTGTTATGGATGGCCGCTGCTTCTTCAAATGTTCCAATCCTGTCTTGAGCGGACCAGGATATTCGATAACGGTAATGTTATACCTAAATTAACGAATAAGCATGCCTTATCTTCATTAAATACTAGCCATTTTGCAGCATCTATGATAAACTGGGTGACTTCCGGAAATTGGTCTTCGCACATGATATGAAATCCTTGTATTACAGTTCCAGCTCCATACTTTCTGAAGGTGGTAACAAGGATCAACAGAAATATAGCACTAACTGATCTATCTTAATTCGAAGCAGGTGTAGAAGAACTGTACAATCCTTTCCTCCGTTGAATGATAACGCAATTTCATTTAACCTAAAAATCAGTTGTTATATTGAAACTTTGAGAAACTGACGGATATTTCTCGACAATATCATTCACAATATTCCAAGCTTCCTTCAGCTTCTCGATGAAACTCTGGTCAGTTTGTCGGTGGAGGAACTCCTCCCATTTTCCTACAGTTTGCTTCCAAGCAGATGGGTCGTAAAATACACGAGAGCCTAATATGTTAAAACATTATGGAGAAAATGATGTCTAATTATACCTTCCAACAGGTTTTCAATTTCACTGACTGCAGTTTGTCCTACGTCAGGCATTTCACTTTCCACAATCAATTTTGTTTTGAAATACCTGAAAACCACAATTTAGTGCACTTATAAAGAAATTATTTAAAACAAAGAAGAAAAATCTTTGGAATAGGAGAAAATCATGGAGCACTAAATTATAATATGAGAACGTAGAGAAAATCATCATTACACGTCAATCAAAGAGCACAGACTACGAACAATTGCATCCCGTCTAACAAGACGTAACAGAATGGGAATTTAAAACAAACCCATTTTTTAAAACAGGATATGATCCAATATCGACCTTGGAATCATATTTTGCAGCAATGGTGGTTAATTCATCAGAGAACCTATAAATTCACAATAGATGAAATTCAACACCAAGTTCCTACTTGTATTCCTCTTTCGTGGTAAAAAGAGTATTGGAAAACATTCGGGGGAGTTCGGCTGGTGGAAAGAGGATATCCTGCAACACGTTTAGATTGTGAGTTAATATTGAAAATTATGAGCAGTCAGAACATATATCAACTGAAAGCTTACCTTCACAAAATAAAACGCATTCTGACAGAATAGAGGTACTCCAGGAAATGCAGCTACATTCTGCATCTTCACAATAGGGAATGGTGAACGAACCCCAGTTTTACAGTTAACTCCCCACAATAAACTTGAGTATTTGGGCAGCTAAAGAGGAAAATTCATATTCGCAATTATACTAAAACACACCAGACACATTCTATCTGCGGCAAACTTTTCTGAGGCTGCTACATTAGTGGAAATAAATTTGTCGACGGTTTCCCTCATTTCAAGCGATTCCTCCAAAGGCACGTTGAAAGCACGAGCAATTCCTAAATGAGCAATGTCAAACAACCGTAATATACTTAAATGTTAAATTACGGCATGCAAGGAAACGAAATTGGCACAAAATACACGTGTGATCTAAACATTTATCAGGACACAACTGTGATTCACTCTTCGTAATTTATTCCTGTAACAAACTAATCTCACCTTCATATGTTTTATCGTCATGTGTGGGTCCGACGCCACCACTGGTTATTATTACATCGTATAATGGTGATAACCGTCGGACTTCGTCACTGATATCTTCCACCGTATCACCAACAATGGAGACCTAAAGATTCGCAAGTTATTTTAAGATTTGTTTCTCCAAAACGAACCCTTTTCAAGGTAACGCCAATTTCATGCAACTTTCTAGCCAGAAAGCCTGAATTGGTGTCCACGGTTGATCCTTTCAATATTTCATCTCCAATAACTAAAAATACGCACATGTTAATTGTTTCCGAGTTAACAAACTTATAACAGCAGCTGATTTGCGTTGATGCATGAATCCTCTTGAGAATTTTGTCAGCTCGCTAATACTCCTATTCATTAACTACAATCGGTGGCCGATAGGAAAGAATGTGAACAGATAGAAAATGAAAACAACACACTATGTACGGCAGTATAGTACACACCTACAACAAAATTTATTCAAAAGATTAAAAAAATAGACACAAAAAATAAATAAATACAACTAAGTGCTTAGGTTACACTGTACAGCTCTGGCAGCTGCCTGTTTTGCTTTCCTCTTCTGTTGTCTGTTCATGCTTACCGGAAATGGAACTGATTCCTAAACAACATCATTACTATCGAATAAATTGAGCTGGCTACTCTCTGAATGTCATTCCTCCATGATATTTGATATGGGTCCTTCAAATTATACACGCTAACATACGATTTACCAGTGATAGCAATTGTTGACGTCAGAAAGTCGTTTTCCAACTCAACGTCGTGTGAGAAACGCCGATCATCCTGGAACAAACAATTATCAACAAATCCGACAGAGAAATGTTATGGGGATTGCAAATATCCAACAAAAACGTACCAGATTCGCGACATCTGGGCAGGGCATGTTGAGCTTCACGCAGTCATGAATCTCACCAGTATCCCTATCAATCAGATAGCAGAAAAGAGACCAACGCTTGCGTGACATCGATGCTTAAATCGACACATACATCACAACGAGCGAATTAATTTTATACCAAAAGCGCGGTCCCCTGTTGACATTAAGAACGCAACTCCAAGTAATAATGTGCACTCCTCATCGTAATTAACACAAGTAACAACCTAGAAATGAAGCTAAAATTATCACTCTATGAATGCAATCCTCCTAGATTGTGATAAACACGACATTAGACGTCCAAATGAAGAGAAACGACTCACAATTTCGTTGTCGGCAAAAGAATGCGATTCGGCACCATTGAATGCCACAAGATTTGTTTCCCATAATCTCTTTATTACAAAGTCGGCTTGCTTCGTGACTGACATGTCCCTAAATTCAAACTAATATGATCAGACAAATCATAACTTATACGTTTCCACGAAGTCGCAGGCAATATGTCGTCCGTGGAAAAATAGGAGAGTGTCGGAGCCATCTAGATTCGCAAACAATCTTGGAACACTGTTCAGTTCCATATTCAGAGGATATTCTTTCAAAGAAAGCTTGTTGGGAGTCGATGGTACAATCTGCACAATTCTTTTGAGGTTTTGAATTTGCAAATGTAGAACCTTGCTTTGAAACTCCCGCAAGTTATGAAACTCCGTAATGTTAGCCTTGCCATCACTCGGTGTTAACATAAGATACTTCATATTTCCGATGTGCATATTTTCAAAATGTCCTATAATATGCACTGTAGATACTAGACTATTTCATACCGAATTTAAGCAAATTTAAATGCTTACCAAAAATCTCCATTATTACATCCGTATCAGCAGTAAAATCTAGATTCATTGGAACCAGCTTGTTTGAGTTTGCCAACTCATTATGTGAATCGACGAAATCACATCTCTAAAAAACAGAAACTTAAGTGAAAGGGGAGACGAAATACCTCTTTGTAAATTTTATCAAAATTCTGAACTATTATACTGCCCGGCTTTTTCTTGAAGCATACCAGAATATTGTTCAGTAGTGCGGCGCCTTCAATCTAGAACTTATTTTAAATTTGTTGACTAGGAAATCTAATACCTGAATATCAAGAACGGTGAAAACTTTAAACCGCATCGGACATACAGAAAACACTGCCAAAACCACTCGCGAGGGTGTTCTCAATGGCGTTCCAGGGACAATTCCTGAAACAATTACTCATACTTGTTAACCTATGAATAAAATAATATAATAAAAGTTTGGAACATTCTTAACTTTCAACGCTGTAGCATACCATTATTTAGCATTGGCTAAACGTGAATAGTTTATTACCTGTACATCATAAATTAGGAGTTTGCCGGTATAAAATAAAATGGCTCACGACCAGAAAACTACCTTCTTGATATGTTTGAACATTTTCACTAGCAAGTATATACACTTCCGTATCGTCCATGCTCCATCTCAATCGCCTGCAACAAAAACACTTCGACTTATAAATAGAAGACACCAACCCATATTTGAACTCCACACTCATTTGATATTTGTAAACTAATAGGTGCGTTTTTAAATCATACACCAACAAGCGACCAAAACTTGTAAGAATCATTATATATGATGATCCAGCCTAAGAATTAAATAGACTAGTTAAACCAGTGAAAACTCATACCGCCTCTGATGAAGTGGCATATATAATAAGCGAGTCTCGTATCTTTTCGGCACTGAATATTTCCGAAGCTTCAAAATTTTCCGACGTCTTCACATTTACAATGCAATTCATAGTTCGGTTGATAACAATCTCACTTAAAATATGAAGTATATAGGGCAGCAGAAGCGAAACAAACATACCCACTTTTAAATACTTTACCCGGAAACTCAAATTTGTCTTCAAGTTTGTATCGCCGACATTTCTGAAAGTAATAAAAGGTTCGCGCATTTACATACATATCTCTAACCGGTAGCAGTGAGTGATAATTCGTGTTGTCGAAGAAACCAAGCTCCCTCTGGTTCAAGTTCTTCAACAAATGTATCGGTCGTCTAGAAACTGGTGATGAAGAAGGTCCACATTCTGCTGAACATCTATACGTTGAGTGGGATTCTGCCATGAACCCTGAAAACAATGGAACTCCCAATCACGTAATGGAAAAAAGAATAAATAATCCCCCAGGGCTGGCTTTCAAAACATCAGAGGTAGTTGAGTCGGCTTCCAAGTTATACTTCAATGGAAACAGGACCCGTATTCATAGACATATCACATGTGATAAATTAACACATGTGATACGTATCACAACTCTATTTAGCCAGTGT
>JAQGAV010000500.1:0-31798 GCA_034691345.1 Phasmarhabditis papillosa
TCTAGTGGTTAGGATTCGTGGTTTTCACCCACGCGGCCCGGGTTCGATTCCCGGCATGGGAATAAGTTTTGCAAATTTTTATTCATCATGGGATGCTTTGTGAACTTCAAGGTGAACTATTTGGTTTTTCCGAATGTTAGTTTTTATTGATATTTGCAAACTGTTCGCTATGCGGTAATAAAATGTGTCTGCTATTGAATGATAAGCTTCCACATATTTGAAGAAGATTAGCACTTTGTTGCTGCACTTTTTTAAAGCAAAGAATACTTTTGAATTCTTTTCCGAAAACATTTTTTAGCGAATAAGTTTCTTAAACAGTTTTTACCGACCTTATCACACGGTACCGACATAGCACTTGACTTTCCGTACTGGTCATCTGGGTATGTTTTGTAAATACATTCCTCGCGAAGGGAAGCATTTCCTGAATAAAAAGACTATTAAGTTGTTTTCATAAATAAGTATATCGTAAAAAAGGGAAATAGTTTTGTCCAATGTAAAGATAAAGTCTTACGCAGTCCCAGTTAAGGTTCACGAATAATAATAATAATAATATTATTATTATTTCTCTGATTACGTCGAAAACTTATAAAGATACAAAGTAAACTAGTTGATATTGCTGTAACAAGCAAACACTGAATGACTAAGATTTGAAATCATGAAGAGTATCTTACCGGGAGTTGGATAAGCCGCTGCAGCTAAGTTTAGGAACAGCTGAGCCTCGTCTTCGTCGTATTTTATGTAACTTTGTGAAAAGGGAACTATCTAAAATACGAAATACAAATGTTTCAACACTGTTGTTATATAGAACCCCGAAAGGTATTTAGTTTATTGTTTTAATCCTTTTAAACACAACAATAAGTGTTTGCGTTTAGAATGAAATTGGATGCTCGTTATATTTTAAGGTAGCCCACAACTTTTAGACATATTCTGAGGAATATAGTAGGTTTAGTCTATAACAAACAAAAGACTGCAGAGCGCGGGGGTAACGCAAGCTTCAGCAGTTGCGTATTTGTCTTTTCTTGAAATGATACAAAATAAAACTAGTACAATAATAATTCTCTGACATCAAACCAAAAATTGCGCATCGAACCAGATAATGGTTTTCCAAATTTGCCGCAGAACGAGCGATTTTACAAAACTTTCACAAAACCGCCGACTGCAGTCTTCTTTATGTTTTAGACTATAGGAATAGGCTTAGCAATAGTAATGACAACGATTCCAAAAGAGTTCAGGATATTTTCGGACCTTCTTTGGCCGTATCCAAGAACACATCGGGGAGTTTCCTAGCTAGGGATCCTACGAAAGGCTAGCGCATCCGAAATGAACCGGAAGGGAACAGTTTCACCTTTACCGGGGAGAATAAGGAGCACCCAAATGTTCGTCAATACGTCTACTGATCAGCATTACGTAAATATGTTTTCTAAATTCTGAACCACTGGGCTAACTGGTAATTTAACATTCATAAACAATAACTTGTGTTTGTGCGGTTTCTCATTGGTAAACTTTCCATAACAAAGTTGTTTAATTTTATCATAAAATTTTTATGAACATAAAATGTTTCACTAAATAATACAATAGGGCAAATATGTAATGGAGCATGCTTCTTGTTTGATTCTTATCCAAATTGAAAAATAAACTTTTATCCGTATAATACAAACATTGTTAGCTATAGTTAGCGCCAAGAGTAATGATGGAGTGTAAAGATTCAACGATTGTCTGAGCGCCTTTTGCGAGCACCGCGCCAGCATCTGGCGGCTACTATCTTTTCAATAATGTACTTTGCAAGTTTTAACACTGCAGATGCAGTGTTAAAAAAGCAAGTAACACTCCGTTATTACTCTCGGGGCTGTATCATAGAATTTATATTAGAAACGAATAAAACTAACAATTCCAAAACCAGACTCACCGCTAAAATAAACGTGGCTACTCTTACATGACAATATAACATTATGCACGGATGAGAGTGAGAGATGGTTACCCTATTGAACTACGAAACCATTTCTGATATGAAAAGTAGGCCCTGCAATGCTTATCTATTTAACCCCCCTGTGACTAACAGAGAACAACGTCAGTTATATGCCTTATTAAGGGGTTTTTTGGGATTCCAGTGATTCATCTGAAGCTCATTTGAGGTTAGAATGAACATACTATTTCCAAAAATAGTTTTTGTAGTTTAGAGTATGTCACGTGTTGCAGAGGTAGGAAAAGGGCCGCCTGTTTTCTAAATTTTCCGGCCCTGGTCGGGTGGACTTTACAGATTTGTGGCAGATGATTTTACAGAATAATTTAAACATAATTGGATGAATGTTGCCAAAAATGAGAAAAACAATTCGAAGAAGGGCATAGACACTTGGATACCCTGAGAAAATCTTTGATACGCTTACTCATAAATAACTAAATAAATAGCTGGGAATAAAGACAAAACATCGTCAAAATGAGAAATTGATTCAGTTTTTCGTATTTTAAAATACAATTTTATGTAGTTTGTAGTTCAGAGGTATAGCGTTGTTTCCTACGTGCTCTTTATGTATATATACTGGCGGCACCGCTACTAGCTCAAAATGACCGGGCCGGCCAGGACCGCTCTTTTAAAGGCGCAGCGCTGCCGCCAATTAGTAAGTTTCCATAAATTTGGAATTTCCAGAAAGCAGAACTGTCGAAAACAGTACCCCGTCAGAAAAAGAACTATTCGGAAGGCGATTGCAAAAACTCTCCGTCCTATATACATGCTTTCATTTTTGATGTTTTTGAGGGTTCTGCTTCTGGGAGTTTCCAAAATTGCATTGTTATAGCCTGATTCGAGAGTAATAGTGGAGTGTTAAAAAAGAATCTCGTTGAAAATGGATCGAAAAGTATTCGAAAACCGAAAATTTACGCCAAATTTCCTCAAAATACGCAAGTAACCCTCTGTTATTCCTCTTGAATCAGACTATATCAGAAAGAAAAATTTTCGTCAACAATCTTTCATTAAGTTCTTCTTCCACACAGTCACAGCGAACTATTTTTAAATAGTTTTAAGAGCAATTTCTAATTCAGTGTACTTTGCTTGTTTCTTGTTTCTACAAATAAAATGTTTCATATGAAAGTAAGTTTTCAATTACTTTTCATATATAATTTTTTTTTAAATTATTTTAACAATAATTAATATCATAACTGCCCATTTCGGAACTATTTCAGTTATAATTCGCAAGGAACTGACAGTGCTAGGGACAGTCATTATGCCATACTCTACGGCTGAATCGCGAGCAATGATATCCATATATTTTTAGATTTGTTTCAAATTGTGTTGGTTATAGGTTCTTGAAGAAATACTGATACTAAACAATATAAAAACGTATTTTTGGCTCGGAATGCGACGTGGATACTGTAGCCTTCCCGACTCATGGGACTGCCGGGCTATGAGAATTTTAAGAATAGCGGACACAATTACTTCCTTATAGTGTGCGGGCCTTAGTTTGTAGCTAACCCAGACGAATAATTCCCAACTTTTACTGAATCTCTTTCCCAAAGACGTGGAAATTTCTAATTCAGTACACTTTACGCGCTGCAAGTACGACGAAACAAACGGAACTGGAGTAGGGATCATTAAAAGTAAAAAAGAATATACAAAACAATGTTTGTGGTTAGATCTTTAGCATAACAAATTTATATTGATTTAATTTCAGTGGTATTTCACAGCATATAGTCCAAGACAATAAATAATGGGCATACACAATAATGTGAGCTGGCATTATCACAGGTATTATAAATGTTAAACTACAATTGGTTTATTATTTCGTTGAATTTTCGAAGAGCTCGGTTCGAAGAGTTGAATTCATTTTCATCGCCCTATCACACGTTCAGTTTCAGTTGTTGTTCAGTAAAATACATCGGCAATTTATAAATCTCCATGCTGGGTCAAGCTTCGGAGACTATCAATAAAGAAGACTGACTCAAGTTTGTGGAAACCTTTAGAATAGAATAGAATAGAATAGAATAGTTTAATAAAGATTTTTTTATGTTCTATCGGAAGCAAAGCACATCTTGATTACCGTTCATGATATGCATTTACTTCTAAACTCGCTTGAAACGTTTCAAATAATTAGGAAATTATGAATAAATTGACATACTTTTGAAAGACGCTCAACTTATTCAAAAGTATGATTCTTTATTCAATAACATATATTTAATTAAGATGTTTCTATTGATGTCTTGCACTTTTGTTATCCAATGGTACAGTTATATCCAATCTGTTCTTGACTCTCCATGGTACTTCAATAAGATTAGAATATTCATCTGGATAGAGGTAGCGAACAGCAGATTTCTAAAAATGTAAGAGAAGAGCATAAAAAATATTGCTATGACTTAAATTAGGAGAATGAACGGCAAAAAGGTTAGTCCGGGAGAGATTGGGTAAATCAGACGCTTTTTGGAAGATTCCAGGGGCCGCCTGCTTTGACCTCTATGGTATAGCCAACCTGTCATTTTATGAGTTGTAAACATTTTATAGGTTCATAATATAAAAGAAGAGCATAAACAATATTGGTATGAGTTATATTAGGACAACACCCTACAAAAAGTTAGTCCGGGACACGTGGGGTAAAGCCGGTTACAAAATACTTGCTTTTACGACCGCGTTCGTAGGAATTGCATGGGGTATTTGAAAACTATTGCCTATTTTCGCTTAATCGAATAATATAAAATGCCCATATCTATGGATATTCTTACTTCAGTGTTGCAGGTGTGATCAATTTCCAAATATAGTTCGAATTTATCCCCAGCGTCATAGTAGTCATCAAAGACAAGCTGGAAAGGAAATTGTGTTATTCCCCGATTTGAAGAATTGATATTCTATTAAAAGATTCAACTATCAACTCTCCAAGACAATAGGATCAACAAGTGTACTAACTACTAAACTGATATAGTCCATAACAAAAAGAAGACTCCAGTACGCGGTGTTGTTTAAGGTTTCAAAAATCGCTCTTTCTGTGGCAAAACTAACTATAAGCTTCCACTAAATTGTTCGATGCGCTATTTTTTGTTTGTTGTCAGAAAAATATTCTTGTACTGGTTTTATTCTGTATCATGTCCAGAAAAAGACAAATACGCAATTGCGGAAGCCTGTTTATATCACCGCGCTATGGGTGGTCTTGTTCGTTATAGACTATACATGTGATCTAGTTGTCCAACAATAAATATTTCGTTGTATAACCGTATAACCCTAGTTGTATAACCTGTTGGTAGCATCTATGTCCTTGGTCGCAATGTACTATAGCGTATTCACCGCAATCATCATCGTTCCCAAAAATCGGAAATTTGTCCTCCTAAAAAAACCTTCAAAATCTCAAGCTAGGCTATGGCCTGAACCGTTTATAGCCCGGCCTGGCTTGCGCAAAGTTGTAAAATCGAGGCCAGAGCGAGTTAGTTAGGGTGATTGGTCTATTTAGAAAGGATAATGATAATGTACTCTGTTAAGATGTGGGACTATGCTTCTATTTACACATTTCTATATTAAAATTAATTTCTATTTACACCGCTTCACTCCAGTGGCCGTAGTATCGAAACGCCCGGATGGGTGCCAGGGCAACAATCCCCAACGGCTCGGGCAGCTAAAAACTGCCGGGCACCCACCCGGGCGTTTCCATACTACGGCCACTGGATGCTGGGCTATAAACCTGGCGCTTGCTCATATAGTTGGAAGGTTAATTTTGAAATACTCAAAAGGAATTCCTTACAGTATACTATAATTATTTTTCCCCACGATCAAAGCAATTTGTTTGCAGGGAAGAAAATAAGTGAAATTTTTGTTGATTATCCAATTTGTATGTTTTCTACCCTATTATCAGACTTTTAGAATTGTTACCTCACAAATTCTTGCTCTAACCACGTATTTCGTGTACATGTCACAACGATAATCCACATTAATCGTAACTTCCTCGGCATGGCAGAACAAACCAAACAATGACAGTATTATAGATGTCTAAAAGAGCTTATATAGAAATCATCAGTATCAGTAGCTAGGTTTTAGCGGATTCTCCCGAGAAGTATGGTATGGTTCCCGATCGACAAGATAAGGCTCCCAGGAAGGCAGCATGCTCAATGGGCTGGTGATCTTAGAAAAGCTGCCGAAAGTTCTGGAGAAATTGGTGTCAAATGGTTAACTCTAGTACGAAACGATCAAAAGAAGTGGAAGAAATTAGCTAACGCAGCGAGATCTAAACCTCCCTGTGATCTTACGATTCTGAATAAACTTGTTTCATTGATTTGAGTGATCCCGAGAAGCAGTGGTGCTAGATATTTGAAAATGGGTGAACTTGGAGTTTTCTCTTTAAAATTATATTAATTTCTATATAACACCGTGTTACTACAGGTAACTGCGCTGGAAAGCTAGCTCTTGATACTATAACTTGAAGACTAGACCGAAATAACGGTATATTCCTGGCCGAAACTTTATAGGCTGAATTGCGTCTATCCGTAAGTTCGCGGTAACCGGTTTAAGCTCTACCGCTTTCAAACCGGCCAAGCAATAACTTGCTTAATAGAAATTTAATTGGAATATCTTGAGTTTATTCTATAGTCTATCTCAAGACCTAGGTTTCCAGAGCGGTATCACGAGTCTGCAGCAGTGTTATAAAAATGAATGTAAAAACGGTCGACGTGGTGCGTTTTCTCTAAAAAGTACATTTATTTTTTTACACGGCGCCCCGCTCGTGATACCGGCTGGAAAACTTGGTCTTGAGATAGACTATAAGCTAAAGATTCTCGTATTTTCGGTCCCAGCATCGAATTTACTTGACCTTGGGAGTAGTATATAAAGGACAAACGTACCTTGATCCACATTTCTTTTGTATAATGTAAAATGTGAAAGTTGAAAACGCTTTTTTTGATGAATTGATTTGTTTTATTTAGTATTCACTGTGAAAAAGCTTGCATTTTTGAAATATATATAGCGAGAAATATTTCAACTATCGACAAACTTCATCTTACTGAATCACATGCAATAAATATCATTGTTAACTTTATATTAAAGTTATTTATTTCCTGTAATCTCACACATCACACATTTTTTGTAGATTTCTTCGGTGCAGGGTTTCGGCCAATCATTCCGCAATCTTCTGAGCAGAGAGGGCTTCTTTCCATCATTCAATCTTCGGGTGCACGAAACATCGGATAAATAGGCAACTGGTTTCCCAAGCCTTCTGCAGCTACGGGGAGTCGAACCCACAGCCTCAAATTCTCACGGATCCAGAGACCGCTGCTTGAATCACTAGGGTAATAGTACTCAATAGCAGAAATGCAAAACTATTCTATAGTCTGGTTCAAGAGGAATAATGGAGAATTACCAATGGAACGTATATTTTCGTGGTTCGAAATCATTCATAGCCATTTTCCACGTAAGTCTTTTCAACACTCAATTATTACTCTCGGATCTTAAGAATAGTAATGTGCTATTCTCTCTATTTTAGAAATGATCTTTAAACGCTGCAAATATTACAAGTAAATCAACTGATTCTAACTTATAACTCTATGAAACATTTCGGGATTTGTTTTGTCCATGTACTTATTGTTTAGTGAATAGAAATTAAATAGAAGAATTTAGTAGCTAGGAATATCATATAAACAAATGCCAATATATATAAATATATGTAAATAGATTTTCATCATCTTCATCAAATAAAAGGGGCGTAGTGGCCCAGTGGTTAGAAGCTTCACCTCAAAGCTAGAGGTTGATGGTTCAAATCTCCTTGAAGAAAGAATTCTAGCAGATTTGCTCTGATTCGCCGCCTCCACTCCTTCATCGCTCAAATCATCTGTGATCTCGTGTTTAGTGAAACAAATAAACTAATTTATAAACAAAGGGTGGAAGTTCGTGATGTCAGAGTTGTCCGAACTTGCAATTTCCTCAAACACCGCTACCCGTGCCCCAGTTTTACAAAGTAATATATTATAATTTGTAACACCAGAAAGTATCTGAGAAAGTAGAACGGTTTTATTGGGGCCTACGTCATAGAAAATGACTTTTTTTCAAAAACTTTCCGTGATAAATAGCAGGGTGTTGAAATACAAAATTCTCACTTGACTAGTGCCGATGTGCCACCTTCCACCAAATTATGTTAGGAATAAAATCTGGGCACTTGGGACAGCACAGTTTCTGGTCATTGCAGTACACTGTGGTATAGTCAGCGCTAAGAGTAATAATGGAGTGTTCAGAATTCAACGCTCGCCTGAGCCCCTATTGCGAGCACCGTGCCAGCATCTGACGGCTGCTCTCCATTCAATATTGTACTTTGCAAGTACGCGCGTGCAAGTTGCATGCAGGTGCGGTGTTAAAAATCTTATAAATACGCAAGTGATCCTACATTATTACACTGGGCGCTGGCTATACTCTTTTGAGCATATTAACCACCTATTGTATGTCCTCAATAAGAATATCTAGCTACCAATTTCATACAGGAAAGAGGAGAATGCTAATTTAATGGTGAAATCATTTATAGATTCAATCTCACTAGGTTTCAAAAATTTTCTTTTTACTTATGTCATTTTAATTATCTATTTTTTGTATTCATCATCTGACCGGGCCGGATTGTTTATTAATTCTTGAAAAACCACGATCCTTCAAACTTATGTTGTAGTTTTGTTTATTTTTCTGTAATTTCCGCGAATAGAAAGAGGAAGTTAAGCTAACCAGAGGTTCCCCAGAATATCGAAAACAAGGCCGAACCGGCCTATTTTTCGATATCACACAAATATCTGGCCGGGCCGGATTGTTTATTAATTCTTGAAAAACCACGATCCGCCTTGAAAACCAACCTACCCCGGCCTAGTTTTCGACATTCCGGCCCGACCCGTCTGGGCTCAAACATATCAGGCCGGGCCGTCCCGGACATCCACCTCTGAAGCTAACCTACCTATTTTGATGGTAATGGTCTCAACCTTTTCCGTTTCACCATAAACCCTTTTGACAGACATTACTTACATTTCGAGTGATTGAATTCTAGATTATCTACCAAATGAATCCAATAGACTGGCGTATGAATATTTAACGCCTATTTGAAGAAGAGAGTTCTGAACTGAATCAAATTTAATGGTAAAATAATTAAAAGATTCGATCTAACTGTTTTCATTGTCATAATTAGAATTGAAATGTTTTCTCAAGAGTAATTAGAAAACAGACAATTCAGCAGAACTTACTTACCTTTAAAACATTTAGGAACAGTAAAGTTCCTCTCTTCCAGGTTTGTTCGTTGTTATGAAGTTACGTTTTAAATGTATTAGAGAGTTTCCCATCATTCTTTTAGAAAAGGACTTCGGTAGAACTTATTTCTCGGGCATTTTTTCCAAAAAATAAAAAAAGGGACGCGCTACGCCAGTAGCGAGAAGTAATGAGTGATAGCTAGACGTGGACGTTTTGAATCGCTCGAAAAAGACAGAATCCCCGCTTCACGGGAGCTTTACTATGGAATTCCCGCTTCCTAAAGTTGGTTCGTCTCACATTTTAGCTCCAAACATCTGTTGCCTTGTTCGTAAAACAAATAAATTTTTCGGAATTAATCTTATGGTTAGCTCTAAATTTGAGTCTCTTTAAACAACCTACAAACTTAGGAACCATTTTCCAGTTTAAAAACGATTGCATCATCTATCGATGAGTTTTTATAATCACTTTCCAAGCTTATCACAGTGTTTTACTTTCTCTCAAAATATTTACTCTCTATTAAGATTACTGTACTTAGAGTGATGCTAATTCCTCCCCTGTACTCTTGTTTATTTTAGTTATTTGGTTGGAACCGTCAGGCTGGAGCCTTCAGATGAATGTTTGTGTATGGAATATTAAGGTGTTAACAAAACCTCAAATTATAATGAATAAATATAAGTGAGGGCTGGTTTTGGTTAAAAAGCATATACTAGACGACGCGATGGTTTACGAAGTGCGTTTACTGCATTTTTAGGTGCGATCGATTCATAGATGTAGTGTTGCCCAATTTTTCGGCCCAGGCCCGGCCCGGCCTGGCCCGGTCCGATTTCACAAAAAGTAGGCCCCGTCCATGGCCGGCCCTAGTCTATTTTATATTTTTAGCGGATAATCTTCAAAAAAAAAGTTAGTTTTCAGTGCTATTTTCTCTCATTAAATAATGCAACAAGCTTTACCTATTGATGTTTCTGGATACCATTTATCAAAATATTCACCTAAATCAGTCGATGTTTTCATAAAAATTATCCCTGCGCGGGCCAACAGTTAAGGAGATCTTTGTAGAAGGCTTAGTGAGGTACTAACATATTTATTCAGTATTATGGATAGCTATTTATATTGATACAGAGGCTGGGATCTTGCATGGTTCTGAGATGCTTGGGTTTGAGTGTTGCCATTGGGAACTGCTGTTGCGAAAGGATTGTAGGATTCCATTGAGAACTGATGTTCCATCATTCTCTTCGTGGGATCCAATCCATCTATTGTATCGTTCCACAACTGTATAGACAGGTAAACCAATAGCCGATAAAGATATTGAGTTTGGATATATTTGTTACATTTTGTATTTAAAACGACCGATTCGCCTTGAAGATGGTACCTAAATCCCAAATTGTAGCCATATCCTTCTTTACTACTGCAGACATTCAGCTAAATGAATGGTAAAATGAAAATGGTAAAAATGAGCCAGTTATAAATATTGTCTAATTGAGAATCTGCCGTTTTCTCCTTCATATAACATTTTGATCATGCAAATGTGTATCACACAATGACAATTATCTCTCGTGGGATTTAGGATTTAAAAATGACTTTGAATGTGTATCTAAGCTAGTAGTAGCTGTAGTATTCACTAGACAAGACAATACTTAATCACAAATTCGTTATATTTGTTATAACCTGGAGTATTAAAAGTTTTTATTTTCTGTATAACTCATATCATTCATAGTATAAGGGTTTTGGCCGTTCATTCCTGAATCTTCTGAGCAAAGACATCTCCGTTCTAACATTGAGACAAAAGATGGAAGATAAGTTCTAATATACTAAATTAGAAAATAATCATTAATACTGATTGTATACAACCCAAAAGAAACATATTCAGTTCAATAAAATATTAGCTCAGTTTTTCAAATTGGATTTTTATATGAATCTGTTCTAAAAGACGACAACATAATTTCAACATTCCCCGGTGTGCGTATTCCTTATCTATGTTTTGATTTGCCAACGTAATACGAGAAAGAAGCCTGCTACTACATATTTATTTAATTCATAGTATACATTTTATTATAATTAACCTTCTATAATCTATAATCTTCTCTGTATTCGAACAAAGTTAAAGTTTTTCTTTTTATAATAGAAACACGCGTTTTCTATGATATTTCGTCAATGATGCGAAACAAAGAATGCAATTCGGTCATCCATAGAAATGGAATGTTATCCAGTTATACAGAGGAATGTGAAGTAGTTATTATGTAACTTAGCTAGTGAATTAATATTGATAGATTATTATAGTCGATTAATTATCTTAAACTCTTGTTACTATCTAGAATTATATATAGAGTTTAAACAATCTTTATTTATTTAATATAAGTTTCATTCTATTTTTACTTTTAATAAGGACTGTAAGAAGTTTTTTAAATCCAGTTTATGTTTTATTTTAAAACTCATTTTATTCCCATTGTCTCGCAAATGGAAACTGTTAGTGCTCGTCGTGGAACGCTACTTTTGTTTTTATAACCGGTTGAGTAGAGTTAATACTATTAACTATTACCTTAATTGAGCAGTTATGCTTCAGCCATAAAATTAATAACCTATCCTTAACATTTTTTAATCACGAAAATCCTTAAATCTTTTCAAACAAATAGTTTTTTACTCATTAATTTCGCACTCGTTCGCTGCAAATGTTGGCCGGGTAAGCAAAATACAGCTACTTCGATCTGACAATAAGACTTTTTTTCACAGTTTAAACCTTGTTTGTAAATTACTCTAATTAGAGGTGAAACGGGTTAGTCTAGGTCGGGCCTAGCACGTGAAATGCCCATTCCTGAGTGGAATAGCTTCTATCGGAATCGCTTTCTCCGTTAGTTCTTCGCTGTCTTAGTCATTCTCTTACTTTCCTTACATTTTTCATATGTTTTTCTTTTTTAGAAACGCCAATGAGCAATCAAAAATAATAAGAAATGTATTAATATATATAGAACTTATACAGTTTAAAAATAAAAAGAGTTTTGCATTTAACAAAACGTTGCTGTGACTATCATGGTTTAATATTTAGGGAACAATTCTTGTTTGAAAATGGGAGTTAACTTCATAGCCGAATAAAACAGTTTAAACAGTTTTATCTCCTGTATCATTCGTATCACAGTAATAGTAGATGCTTTCGAGGCAGAGTTTCGGCCCGGAATCTTCTGAGAAGAGATGGCTGCTTTCTAACATTCAGTCTTCGGGTGCACGAAACATGGGATAAATAAGCTGCTGGTTTCCAAAGTCTTCTGCAGCTACGGAAGTCGGATCCACAGCTTCAGATCTTCGCGGATTCAGAGACCACTGCTCTAGTCAACAGGCTAAAGCACACTCGGAATCACTGTAGGGTATTACTAATAAATTGGATATATAATAGAATTTAGAAAGCGACTTTTTTTGATTCCGGGAAATCTGAGGCCTAAATATAGTCTATAACAATAGTTAGGTTCCTTGTGCAGTATACTGGGGAATCAGTAGTTTTGTTTGAAAATGAATGGAATCTCTTTTTATTGAGAGCTCTTCTTCTAAAATATATCTATAATCTTACTGGTTCTATTTCCAAGATACTTCTTTGTAAACCTAGCTAGCTATAGAGTTTCATAGTAAAGAAGTACATCCATATATAAATAAGACAAACTTTTTTCTTCTGCTAAGAAATTCAATACTCTATTGTTTTCTTTTATTTATCTTACCACCCACTGTCAATAAACTAAATATATATATTATTCCTTTATTACGTCATCACTCGTCTGTCTATAATCTGATCCTCGGTAACTTTCAGAATGTCCCTGCGTCTCTTCTCTTTCCCCCTTCTCTCGTCTATACTGACCTCTGTTTATGATTAATACATACTGTATTGTATATACAGTACTCCGCTATTCATTTAACAACACCCCCTGACCCTAACTTGTACGCAACTACGTATTATTACTACAAATGAACAACGGCCCCTTTTATCTAGCCGATTAGAAAATACAAGAGCAAAGTTTTTATTGGAACTTGTTGAATTCTTTTGAGATATTCATTATTCAGGAATTCTACTTAATCTAAATAATTCATTTTTACGAATTTTTACAAATTAGTTGTGTAGAATATCCCGTTTAGTTATTAAAAGTCATTCTATAAGATATTTACGCAATTTGATTGTCTTTCATTGAAATTTGACAAAGGTTTTCTTGTTTATTTTTTATATAAGAAATTTGATGCATTCAAACTCTAAAAAACGTTCTTATCATGGGTTTTAACTAAGCATATTATAATATACAAATATTATAAACAAATAATTCTTCTGTTTACAAAGTTATATAAGAGATGTAGCTAGACTAGACCAGTCTTTACTTATTTTACATATTCAGTTTTCTAGCAAAAGCTAATGCGCAAGTGGCGAGAGACAGAGTCTCTATGTTATAACCGGTTAGAGACGCAGAGACAGGGTGGGGGGGGGGGACTACCGCACTAACCGAGGGGGAGAAATGCAACGGTTGCGGGGCTGTTGTCTATCCTCCTTTTTACACTTTTATCTTCTTATTTTCTCTAAATCTCATTTGTCTCATAGAGATATGCTCATTCTGGCAACCGTCTTTGAGCTGGCACAAACGCGCCCCCAGCCGGCACACTCAAGTCAACCAACTACCTACACACACCTTTAATACAACAAATCAACAACTTTTATCGATTTATAAACTTTATTATTAACAAATATGGGTTACTGTATTAAGTTACAAAAGTTTTACACACTCCTGTTAGAATCTTTTAGCTTTGTAAGGCTTCCGAATCAGGTTTTAGCTCAAGCGGATACCTTTAAAGCTTTATTCCGAATTTTTTAAAACATTTAGTTACATTTAAGACAACTTTACATCTTTTATAGTTCGTTTGTTCTATAAATTACATATTTTTAAGCCTAGTATGCATGTTTTGCCTGTATTTATATCTCTTTATAAATTATATATTTGATGATATTAGCCCCGTATCTCTATTCGCTAATGATTAACCATCATCATGGATTCTCATCCTTAATGAACCTGATTCCTGAACATACCTGCCGCTAGTTCTCTTTGATTTTCTAACAACGCGACGCCCATTTTATGCATCCGCACCCCCTACAATGATAATACCTGTTCGGATAATAATGTTCAGTTTATCAAATAACCAACATTCTCTAATAAAAACATCTAAATTACCTATTTTTTATCCTAAAATCATGAATTTCTGGAATTTTTGTGATCTTTTCTTTGTTTTAGTTTTGTTTGCCATCGTATTGTACCAACAACGAGATTTCACTCACCGCACCTCACCCTTTAGAATTATCGATTTTCTTGTTTAAATATTAAAATATATAAGTTTTACCAACTTTAATATAAGTTTGTTAAGCTTTATTCTAAATGAATTATTATTTATTATGCAAAAGTACTTTAAATTGTTGTTTTGGTCCAAACAAGATCCTATTTATTGTCAGATACTGTACTTTTTCTTACCTTTGTCACATTCTTCTACATAACAAATGTTTTTTGTCTCTTTTGAACACGTCATTTTCGCGCATTCAATAAAATTCAATTGAACAATAATATAGATATCCGTTTATTATGAATCAATATCATTCCCAAATATCTTTTAAGTAAAAACTGTTACTAATATTTATTAGTTCTAATCTTTTAATTACTAAATTATTCCTAAAACTGATCCTTTTTCAAATTTTCAAGAATCTTCGCTCTAGGAAGTATTATATTACATTATTCAGTTTAGTTTACAAAGCTTTCCTTCTTGAATAAACTAAAATTTGAATTTTAAGTTTTGCGCGCTTTCCGTCTTTCTTGTTTCAGCTATATTTGCACTGCGTATGAAACAACATTCGAATGGTTGTTTTATTCCGATTTTATTATTTTTATATATATTTAAGAAAATGTATTGATTCAAAAAGACAATGTATTTTATTATAGATTTGAATTTAAAGTAACTTTAACACTTTAACTGAAACTATAGATATACCATATTGTATTTTCTATTCCTATTAATAAAATTAATTGTAATATTATTAATATTAATATTTTAGTAATGAACTAGAAGAAGAAGTTGGTAAAAAAGTTAAATCACTGACAATGCCTGTCTTCCATACAAAAACGATAGAAAGCATCTTAGAGCCTGTAGCTCAACAGGTACGTAAATACGACTAACAGCAGCTTATTTAAAATAACTGCGGTGTTCTGAAGGCAGAAATACGTAATAAGGATACAGTTCCTGAAGTTTTCTCACTCTTTCGTGAATTTTAAACACCGCAGCTGGTTTTTCACGTTACCTTGTAACTTAATATTAGTTATAGTCAGCGCCAAGAGTAATGATGGAGTGTAAAGAATTCAACGCTCGCCTGAGCCCCTTTTGCGCGCCCCGCGCCAGCATCTGGCAGCTACTCTCCGAACAATATTGTACTTTGCAAGTACGCGCGTGCAATTCGCCTGCAGATGCAGTGTTAAAATCTTATAAATACGCAAGTAACACTCCATTAATACTCTCGGCGCTGACTATATAATATTTGTTTTTAACAAATTTGTGATGAATGTACTTAATATGCATGTTTTGTATAACTGTACTAGTCTAACTTATTATTTTTAATTATTGTTTAACCCATTTCTGATGTTTTAAATACATTCAATTTGCTTTCTATTCTATTTTCTAAGCTAACTCCTTCAAGTCTGTAATTCACACGCAATCGTTTACCTAAATCCTTTCGGCTCTATCGAGAACAAAAAAACTCACCCTAAACACCTTTTTTTCCCACGTTTTTTGCTTGAAACCGATTGAACTTCTGGTTTTATCCGGTTTTTATACGGGTGCTTTGATGAATTCGTGAGCAACGCGTGGGTTGCAGGCAGTGGCATCTCACTTTACTACGCGATATATATAGAGCGGGAGCAACGAAGATTTAATGACTCAAAATAAAGTATTTTATTATAAAATAACAAAAACAATATGGAAATAGCATGCATTTAACGCGGTAATACGAACACATTTTAAATCATGAAAGGGCGACCGAGGTGTCTCAGACAACAACGTAGGCGGAAGACCCCTGCGACTGGCGGGGAACCGGCACGAACGGGCAACTTGTCCGCCAGATGTTAGCATTGAAGACGCACAGATGCAGTCATAAGCATGCATTTATCATGATTCGTAATAGAATGGCAATATTTTATATATAAATAATAAATAATAAATAATAATGGGATATTTTAAATGAAGAAAAGAGTATGAACTATACAGTAGATCTTGGAATTATAGTGTTCTGGGGGACAACTAAAAGATCTATTCCAAATACTCCGAGAAACTTGTGGATAAAACATAAGAGAGAGAAGCTCTTATTGAGTTCCAATGTAACCCTTTTGTAAATCCACTAAAGTCTTCTAGTTCATTTACCTGTGATCCTTGGTAAACAGGCTCTTTAAAATAATCCTGAAACTACTTAATTTCTTATTAAATAAACTATATTACATCTTTATTTATTTTATATAAGTGCTTGATTTTGGTGTTAGAGCGCGCTGGTGTATGGTTTATTGTTTGAGACTTTGAAGTGCACGAATGAAGGACTAAAGCACGGCAGCATAAAATATAGGGAGCAGGGAATAAAAATCAGACGGGATCAGAAATATCTGTATCAGAAAGGTTGTTACCTAATTATTTACTTAAAACTGGACGTAAACTATAGCACTTATAATTTTGGTATACCGGATTTACATGGTCAAAATCGATTAATTTACTTGAAACTATTCAATTTTAGAAAACGGCTAATGAATACAATTTTTAATCTATATTTATTGTAATGGAAAACCCTTCAGGATACTTCATAATTGTGCTTAGCTTATAGTCTAAGGGCCCCCTTTTAGTCATTGTTTTAGTAACTGATAATACCTCGAATTGATTGATTTTGTTTATTGTTTTCGCTTCCAAATATCACATTGTAATACCTTTTCTGCCTCTTATTTTATTGTCTTTTAACAACTGCTAGCCAGGTGTGCTACTAGCCAACTAGCGGCCAACTAGCGGTACTGGACTGGCAGAAAGGGCCGAAAAGCCGGATCTAGGGGGGATCGGAACATTTTGTTTATAGATGTAAAAATTAAGGCAATTGAAAGTGAATATTAACTTAACTTCGAGGGGTATACTGCTAAAAGCAGTTACCTCTCACTATGGGCCATTGTTGTATTGCTGAAAGCTGAAAGTTACTAGATTTTTCGCTAATATTTTTAAACTGCGGAATTTTCAATTCCAAAAGTATCAAAAATAAAACGTTTTAAACCCAACTAACAACAAATTACTAATAAACAAACGTTTCTTATGACCTCATAATAACTTGTGTGTATATTTACTATTAAATATCCCATACCTTACTTCTCAAATTAACAAAAAAGCTAAAAGATCTATATCTTTATCATATTTTAGCTTCATTATGTGTTAGCTGTGGCCGAGCGTAATGCCGGTATTGTCCCGTCTGAGTCAGTAACTCGCCTTAATGGCCTGTCCCGTGCTAGTAGCAGAAGATCTATACCGGAGTTTATATATCCAGATACAATACAACAAAGAGTAACACATGAAGATTGTCCTGTTTGTCAATTAATGTTACCTAAGAATAATGGATGTGTATGTTAAATATATTTATGTATTTAATATTTATAAAAATAAGTTAATAGCGGAGTATCTTGGAGAGCGGCGATGTTATATATAAAATGAATGTACCTTTAAATAAACCTATTTTATATAACACAGCTGCACACCATGAAATCTGAGTTGGAAACCTATGTCTTAATACATATTATAATACTATTTAAGAGTAAAGAGATCTTAATGTTAGCAAGGTCTCTTTGCTCTCGAATTTGTCCATAATTGTCCTTGTAAAACCAGTAGTCTAAATTCTTTCTTTCTTTTTATTATGCTTAAATTCATTGGTAAAACGCTGTAAATCCGTAAATTCCGGTTTTGTTGGATATATTTTGTGAAGAAGAATTTCGAATACAGCAAAATATAACCTAACGTTAAAAGTCGCAGCGATTTTTTAGAATAGTTAGTAACATTACCTAATGGTTAAAAAGTCATTTGTCCAATTGTAAAGGTTACATGTTGCACTGTGTATAAGTCATCTATTTGTATCTACTAAACTTTTATTATTATTATTGTATATTTACTAGTTACAGTAACCCGTAAAGTCCTTTAATCCTGTCCTTTAGGTCTCTCGCTTGGTAATTCTACATGAAGAAGCCGAAGATGGAAATGCCATGCCGGACCTCACCAGACCAGTCGGAATGGTCAGCCGAGCTGTGGATAACTTAATCAAAGTAAGTTAATGTATATTTTGCAGCAATTTATCTGCAAATTTGTATAAATACAAGGGCTTTTAAATTGAACTTTCACGTATTCAACTATGTTCTTTAAACGAAATTGGACTAAACATATGCATATAAAACATTTCTGTTTGCTACAAGTATAACTCTTATTCGAATCAATTTATGGAAATGTTCTCAATTGCAGTAAAATATTCCATAAAACAACCTTCCTTTACAAATCAGTAACTTTTGTATTTCGAATACCAAAAGTCCCTTTTTACGACTTTTACAGCATACTAGATCCTATACATAAAAGTAAATTAACTGGCCGACACATGCAATTCTAACCATAAACCGTAGATTTTCATTGAAATGGGGTAGTTTCGGTGGATTAATTCTCTATTAGAACGAATTATCTCATTTATAACTGTAACGAATTCAATCAACAGTTATAACGTAAACTTAACAGTCTTTAGTGAACAACCAGTGCGAAAAAATAAGGGCGCCGCCCGGGTTGAAAATTCCTGCAAACGGAGCGGATTTTATTTTCCGGTGAATATTGGCCCTCGTTCCGATTCTGGGCCACCTTAAAAGAATGAAAAACTGGTATTTAATTTAAAATACAAAATTCTACATATTTGATACTTTTTCCACATATGACTAATGCTCGCTGAGTTTTTCGTAAAAGAGAATGGCCGTAATTCACAGCAGCATATGTGGCGCCCTAATTGTGAAAAATGACCCAAACGCGTTTTTGAAGTTTAGAAGAAGTACACGGAGAGCAGTGAGAAAGAAAAAGGAACTTATAGAGAAAGGATTTAATAAAAATATAAATTTGTATTATTTATAGTATAGAGCATTACTAACTGTAAATAGTTTAATAGTTAAAAAGAATATTTAAATAGAAGTTTAAAACTTAAATACTAAAAACAATAGCGGTATTAGTAGGGTAAACTTTAGAACTGAATTGGACAAGTTCAACCCAGGACGGGTAAATTACAAATTAGTTACTATTTTCTATCAATCCATTTTCACATTCAAGAGAGCTTAATTAAACGTTCTTTACTGCTTTTGCTCTGCGTTTAGAAACAAAAGATTACACCGGGAAATGATTGTATTCAGTCTTATTAATTATAAGAAAAGAAATAGACAAAAATGATTCATTTATTATAATTCTATTCATATTTATCAAATGTAACTAACTGTTTATAAAATGCTACAGAACTGCGAATTACAATATAAAACTACTGCTCTTTATATTGATTATAAAAAAGTGAGTAAAAAAGTTTTTTAGTTTTGTTTTAGTTTAGATTTTACTTTTATTATTGAATTGTATTCTATATTTCACACCTTTTATACTGCGTTTACAAACCTAAAAAGTAACACTTTTAATTTAAAATTCACAAGTTATTGATCGACTATCTTAATTATATTATATTGATTTGTTTAAATTACCCTAAATTTGATCAGTCTCGCAAGTTCCTTCTGCAAGCTTCCGTAGTTTCCGTAGCTTCTGTCGTTTCTCCATTGACCGCTTATAATTCGCCCCATTGTTAATTTGCTGCTCCATTTATCACTGCTTCGTTTTCCGGCTGGGAGTTCTCTGTTTTCCTTTTCTCTAATAGTTAGCCGCGTAGTAAATCTATTGAGCATACAGGCCACCCGCAAGAAAATGAAACACCTCACCGCGCAACATTATTGCTACGCCAAAAGCATTCTAGCGACGGCGATACGCAGCCACAGTAGCGCGCTACATGCGCCGTGAAACTGCGCATCAACTGAACTACCGAAGGCATTCTAGCTATAATTCTTCTTATTTAACTATTAAGAGATCTATAAAACGATTAAGTCAAAGAGAATTTAAGAAAAGTGTAAGTTGTTAGGAATTAGAATAAAAGGTTTTATATATCATTTTAATTATTGCCAGACTCAGTCTATTTGACAGAAAAATATTGTTTTGTGAAATAAACCTCAACTTTTAGTTAGCAAAGAGTAATACTAACTAAATAATACTTATATTAGTAATCAATAGTATTATTGCTAGCACAAATAAGAAATAACAAAGCTTCAAAATAACTAAATATATCGTATACTTTATGATTGTTTTAATATTATTTATATTTTTAGGTCGGTTACGATACTTGTGATCATTCTGATGATCGTATTCTACAACAAGATATGCCACCTGCATTACAAAGAGTCGAACATAGTAGTAGACTTTTAGAAGAATCTAGTCAAATGCTTAGAGTTAGTTAATATTATTATATTAATTGTATAAGAATTAGGAACGCAGTAACTTAAAAGGGATACGCTGTTTTATATATATGAAATTAATTCTCACAAAAGACTGTATTTATATCAATATATAAATTAAAGCAAGTTATATTGTTGTTGTAGAGTGATCCATATTCGGTGCCAGCAAGAAAGAAGTTGATCGACGGAGCGCGCGGTATTCTACAGGGAACATCGGCTTTGCTTCTTTGTTTTGATGAATCTGAAGTTAGAAAGATAATTCGAGGATGCAGAAAGGTGTTAGATTATCTTACTGTAGCTGAAGTTATTGAATCTATGGAGGACCTAGCACAGTTTGTTAAGGTAAATAATTATTATATTAAGAGATTATTATAAGTATTTAGAAAACTTTATGGAGACGTTCATTCACATAATTTAAACACTATTAATTAGTTTACTTTTATACTTATTCTAAAAACTGTTTATATATTTTATAAACTATTTATTTTAATAAACCTATTCCTTCTAGGACATAACTCCATGGCTATCCCGTGTTACTTCAGATGTCAACCTTCGTCAACAGGAATTAACACATCAAGTTCACAGAGAGATCCTTATTAGATGCTTAGATTCTATTAAAACACTATCGCCTATTCTTATTTGTTCTATGAAAATATTCATACAAATAAATAATGATCCATCACAGAGAGGAGCTCCAGTGAGTTAAAATATTATTTATATTTATATAAAAACTGTTATTTTACAAAATTATACAGCAAAATCGAATAGTTAAATATATTGGCTCAATATGTAGTATGTTTTATTAACAATTGTTACAAGGTTGCCATCCTAAACTTAATGCGGGTACTATTCTAGTATTACAAGATCAGACATTAAACTAAAATAAGTTTAAGTATAAATGAATATAAATACAATATTAATGTTTTTATAAATAATAAATAAATTTACATAATTAATAATATTATTAAAGGAAGCAGCAGAGAACCGTAACTATCTTGGTCTTCGTATGACAGATGAAATGAATGAAGTCATTCGTGTATTACAATTAACAACATATGATGAAGATGAATGGGATGCAGATAATGTCACTGTAATGAGAAAAGCACTTTCTGCTGCTAAATCACTATTAACAGCAGCATTAGACTGGCTCGGAGATCCAAAGGTTTGTAGTCCAAAAAAGAATAACGAAAGAGAAACCTAATATCGGTATAACCAAATACCTAATTCATTGTTTTGATTAACTGAATTTGGTGGGAAATGAACTGTAGATATAAGTTCTCATCTTTACTAAACGCTACTAACATAACTACAAACACATATCTTATATACAATTCAATTCAATAATACAGCGATTATGCGGTATAAGAGTGGTTAAGTGTTATATATTTTTGAACGGGATTTTCGAAACTTCAACTCACATTTCGCAAAACGGGACAGTAGTTTTAAAGGACTGTCTTGCCGACATTTCAATGGAGCGCATTTTGTAAGGTTCAAACAAATGCAGGAATCGAGCGGTCAACTGCGCGCTTCGTTTGTCCCATTGGCGCCTATCCGGCGGACAGTGATCTATCTTCCGTTCGTTTTGTCGGAACAGGTCTGCTTCTCGAAAACCGAGAAATTAGCACCTTTGTATAGTCGAATTGAAAAGTAATACGGCCGTGTTAATAAAATTGGGGTTTCCGTAGTGTTGTAATATTTTGTCTAACCAAGTAAAGAAGTGCAAAAGCATTTTGAATCTGACTAGGATCATACCGCACTCCTGACCTAGCTTATAAAATAAACAATCATTGCCTTTCTAATAATATTCTTTTATAGGGTCGTCCTGGTGCCATCGGAGAGAAGGCAATCCGTCGTATTTGTGATTATGCGGATAGAATCTCAGCTCGCGCTTTGCCAGAAGACAGTTACGGTATTAAAAGATCTATCTCCGAGATTCTTTCTATCACTGATAGTATTTGTGAACTAAGAAACCAAGGAAGGTTAGTGAAGCTAAACTTATTGTTATATTTAAATATTAGTTAGAAAGTTATTTATTTTATATCAAAACAAGCTTTTGATATTCCGTAGGGCTATTGTTGTTTATTTCAAAATCTAGACTCGATGCGCAGCATCTGTATTTCAGTTGAATAATATTAAAATGATTGGGAATACAAGGACTATTCCGTTTCCTATTACAAACCACATACCGCGCTCTACGTTTTGGTATAAACTATAATTAACAAGGTTTCATGCAAAAATAGGGCTGAATAGGAATTTAATAATTCTTTAATGTTTAATATAATTATCTATTTTTAGATATGACAATGAGAGTCTAGCTCATAATTGTGCTGAGAAATTAAAGGCTTTAGTTGGTACTAAACATAGCAGTGGACAATTACCGGATGCTTTAGCTAATGCACAGAAACATGGTGGAGCACATCCAGCACATACTGCTGCAGGAAGATTAGAACAAGCTCTTAGGTAGAATATGGAGTAATAAGGAATTAATATATATTAATATATAAAGTCTATATTTGAATATAGGACGCCAATAATAAGCTAACAGACGAATAATCAAAACGGAATCGAAAGTTATGCTTTGACTAATTTTTATAGACATTTTTATCTGTAGGAAATACACTTTTTCAATTAGGAACGGAAGTTTTTAAAAGAAATTCCTTGTACTTCTAAACTTACCTTTAAATAACTCTTTTATTTACAGATGGTTGGACAATCCTGGAGTAAACGACGGCGGTTTAGGTCTACAAGCAATTAGAATGATGACTGATGATGCTAAGAAGCTAGCCGATAGACTAAATCCACAGGATAGGTAATAATTATAAGGAATATTATTTAAGAATTAGACATATAATAAGTAAATAGCGCGGTTGCACGAGTGCCAACGATGTTATATAAAATGGAAGTACTTACTCTACTCCTTTCAGAAACCGTCTTCTTAACCTATGTTCTGATATTGACCGTCTTGCTAATCAATTGGCCGATCTGGAACGTCGCGGATTAGGAAATACACCTGAAGCAAATGCAATAAGACAACAACTTAAGGATAGATTAAGAGAATTAGCTGATTTTATGAGAAGACTTCTTACTGATAGAGTGGTTAGTAGGGGGGATACTTGTTATATAGGAAGGGGGGGGGGATTAAGGGCCAGCAAATCCCTAGGGAGAAGCCTGACGGGGGGGCTCAGTTGTTTCTTAACCCGATTCCTATCCTTCGCTTGAAACTGAGGAATTTTTTCAAGTTTTTAGTAAAAGAGTGTAGTAACAACTTCTAATATGATTTAGTCCTAAAACGAGTTCATAGAAACTGTAGATGCATTTATTTCTGTTTTCCAGGTCGAGGACTTTGCTGATATTTCGACTCCTCTTAAGCAGTTTGTTGAAGCTGTACATGCTGATCCAAATATGCCAAATAGAGAAGGAAACTTTAATGATAAATCATCAAGATTAAGAGAACATTCAGATAGTATGACTACTACTGCTAGATTGGTTAGTTTGTAAATAACATTATTTATAGTTTTATGTTTTACAATAATTATAGTTTATTTATAACTCTAAAGGGAATAATTAATGTAGATCTTCTGTTTCTTTTCATATAACACCTTAAGACAGAGTCGTCCCATAATAAAGGTTTCCGGGCCGGCCCAGCCGGCCGGAGAAATCCCAACCCCTACATGAGGTAACATAATACTAGTTGTTGAATACCTAACTTTAATCTAAATGAAAAGTTTCCGTCTAAACGAAATTGTCTGATTCAGGTTGCGACGTGCGGTCCCTGCAAGAACAAGAAGACAGTGGAAGCTATTCTGGATACTGTAGAAAAAGTAGATCAAATGACACCACAATTGGTAAATGCAGGAAAGATTAGACTACACAATCATAGTGATGCTGTAGAACAACACTTCGAAAACTTGCATAGGTAAGGAAGATTAGTATTTTATAATAATATAAACTTATTTAACAACTTTTAAAAAGTACTTAGTTTTTTAAAAGATATAGGTTACTAGCACGGTATTCTGTTACTAAGTGTGCTTCTGAAGAAAGGTTCCAATGTCACTGAGCCTTTGTTTATTTTTATAGAAAACACAACTGCCCCTAGGATGCTGTGCTGAAAACATAGCTTTGTATAAAAACTATAATATAAACTTATTTTCTATAGTAAATAATAATAATAATAATAATAATAATAATAATAATAATAATAATATTCTTGTAGACAATACGGAGATGCCCTCCACCGTCTCCGTTCAAATGTGGATGATGCCTTAGACACTGGAGAGTTTGTGAGAGCAAGTGAAAATGTAAGTATTATTATATTCTTAATATTATATTAATATTAATATTAAAATGTATTATTATATTATTATATTATATTCTAAGCTTCTATTCTTATTCTTTCTACTTCTAGTCATTAGTTTAATATTATTATATTTATTGTTTGTGACCTAGAGTTGACCTTTGAGGCCAGTGTAAAGCCCACTACATTGGATATATAAGCCCGCATTACTTAGAGTAGAGGCATTAGCTCGACTGGACCAATGTCACCGGCTGACTTAAAGTCAACTAATCTTAGTATATTTAGATAAAATAACTATTAATATAAACAATAATTCCAAATAATATTATTTTATTAATTAAGTTATTATATAATTTAGGCGATGCGTCGTTACACTGGAAAATGTGAGGATTCCATCCAGGACCAGCATCCACAAGGAATGGTTGATAATACTTCACAGGTAGGCAATTATTATTAATATTATTATTTATACGTTTATAAATGTTGAATATAGTTTATTTTAAAACCTGGAATGATAAAAAAGCAGAATAACCAGAAAAAATGCGGGTCTATAGACTATAGTTACTTTCTTTTCTTCATACAGAGAAAGGGATAGGCAGGCTGTCATCTGAGCATTAAATCAATTCATTGTCGTACTTTCAAATATAGTAGTCCCATTATACTCCTATACTATTAAACCTTGTTTTTACAACCATACTTCTTTTATAAACTTTTATATTTAATTAATTAATAATTTGTAGATCGCCCGTCTTGGTAACCGCGTCCTCCACGCAGCTAAGAACGAGGCGGATAACTCCGAGGAACCTGGCTTCATCGCCAGAGTAAATAATGCAGCAGCACAGCTACATTCAGGTAAGAAGGGGGCGGTGCTTAGAGGAACAGAAAGACCACCCGGTGGAATAACTAAAGGACTAACTAACGGGTTACTGTAGTTACTGTTCGCTGTAAGACCCATAATGCCTTATTCTACCTATTATTATGAAGACACTTATGATAGTGATGAATATGATACTGAGGAAACATATATTGAATATAGGCCTATAAGGAATCCTGTAGTTTTTATACGTAAGTTAGCTGCAATATATCATTAAAAACACATTTGTTTATTACTTTTTAATACAAAATGTTTTTATAAAACAAACATTACGCCAGTTCTGGCTATTTCATTTGATCTTTCAGCACTAAATGTCAATGCTTTTATCTTTTTGAGTAATCCATTAATATGAATGACAAAACAGTTTTGTTTTAGTGTAATATATTTTACTTAAGACATATAACCATTCCATTGTTTTGGTAAGAGCTTCATTATTAATTCAGTGATTTTAATATCCATTTATTAATAAGCGTTAGAAAAAGTAGCTGCGTTCCAAAAAGCCTGGCTGGTTAGAGAATTTCAATTTTTAGGAAAATTTAAACCCGTTCCGGCATTGTCCGCTACTCTGTTAGTGAAGTCTTTAACTAATTTATCTAATTCTCTAGTTAAAGAAAGTCGAAAACAATTATATAACTATCAAAAGTTACAAACAATCCTTATAATATTTTATTTTTACTTTTAAAGAGTCATAAATCATTTCAAATAAGTTCATTTTCTTTCTCACAAAGTGTTCTTCTTTACTTTATTTCACGTGCATCCTTACCTCTATTTGTTCGCAATTGCGTAGGTAGTCGCCGTAGTCGAAACCCCCCGGTGGTGACGTAAAATATGGTGGGTGGCATACCGGGCCAAGCTAACAGCTGTTAAACAATAAAAATAAAATATAAAATAATGGAAAAAGGAAAAACAAAGGTATTTCAACGCTGCAACAGTAAACAAAATCCATTCTTCCGAATCCATTACTACTAAAAGTATTCACTAAGCAATCTAGTTGACACTTAAGATGTCCGTCCTTTCCGACAAACGAAATTCCCGGACTGGAACCCATTTTGCCGACTTCTATACCTTTTTAGATGATATTATTTTAGCTATTCCACCTATGGTAAATCATGCTAAGCACGTGGCAATGAACCCGCGAGATAGCGGCGCTTCTGATCATTGGAGAAATGCCAATGATCATTTGTTAGATTCTGTAAGAGCAGTAGGAGATGCTATTACCGGATTACCTCAGAATGGAAGACAGTCTTCTTCTTATCATGATTCTATGAGTAGACAATCACCATATCAACCACCTGTGAGTTTATATTAAAGAAATGAGTTTGTAGTATTATTATAAATAGCGGTGTTAAATAAAATAAATGTATTTTTGTATAAGACGAAAATGCAAATGATTTTTCATACATTGTTATTCTTCTTATGAAACAATACTGTGAGCCTAATGGAGAACATATTATAGTCAGCGCCGAGAGTAATAATGGAGTGTTACTTGCGTATTTTTGTATTTTTAACACCGCAGCTGCAGGCAAATTGCACGCGCGTATTTGCAAACTACAATATTGTACGAAGATTATCCGCCAGATGCTGGCGCGGTGCTCGCAAAAGGGGCCCAGGCGAGCGTTGATTACTTTACACTATATTGTTACTCTTGGCGCTGACTATACAAATTCTGGTTATTATAATTAAAACAAATTATAACATTTTTTACATAACTCTTTCTTATTTCAGCAATCTACTCAGGTAGTTCGTCAGGTACAGGCTCAGGCTCCAACTCCTCCTGTTGTTCATAATAAACTTCTTATCCGAGAGGAGATTCCTGCCCCTCCCCGTCCTCCACCACCAGTTGAGATAAGTCCTCCACCTAGACCACCACCACCTCCAGAATATGATGAAGAAGAAGAGACTAGAGCATTTTGGGAAAGATATCCATTGCCTCAAGCTAGTCATCATCCAATTCTGTCAGCAGCACATAATCTCAATGAGGTTAGTATATTTATTATTTAAATAGATATAATTTAAATAAAATACAAAATGTTTTATGCTTTTTATGGTTAGTTCACTGGTACCGGGTCTCCCTTCAAATTACGGGGCCAATTCATCCAAAGTTATTGAATTCAGAATTTTTTTCAAAAAATTAGCGAGTGCAAGACTTATTGGTCAACTGAGCTAGTTTAAACATTATACTAATTGATTGCTGATATTTTATTATATTCTTATAGAATTAATATATTAATTAAATAAAGACAAATATTAAAAGTATTATAAATGTATTTTATAGGAACTAAAACAATGGTCTTCACAAGAAAATGATATTGTTGCCGCAGCTAAGAGAATGGCTATTCTTATGGCGAGATTGTCTCAATTAGTTAGAGGAGACGGAGGAACCAAAAAGGTTAGCGAAGTTAAATATTTAAGATAAAAGAATATGGAGAGCAGTAAAATGAGTTTACAAGCAAACAAGCTAAGTCATCCATCTATAAAAGATGCTAATTTGTAGGATTTGATCGACTGCGCCAAGGCAATAGCCGATTCATCTGAAGAAGTAACACGTTTAGCTGTACATCTAGCAAGACTCTGTACTGATATTAAAATGAGAACTGTAAGTTTATTTATTTATATTTAACACAGCGAGCGGTGTTAAAAAAGATTGTTAGAACTTTAAAACTATATTTATTCTTTTATAACACTGTTATTCATATATAATATATTTATTATTTCTAGGCTCTTCTGCAAGTCGTAGAGAGAATTCCAACAATTGCTACACAACTGAAGATTCTATCAACTGTTAAGGCCACTATGCTAGGATCATCAAGTTAGTTTTATACTTTATTTTAATTATTATATAATGTATTACTTATGTTACAAAATAAGTTTTAATCTTTTAGTGACTGTTGGACCTTATGGACAACCTATTGATGGTAAATATTGTTTGTAAAAGCATGAAAGTGTGGAATTATAAATAATAATAATAATAATAATAATAATAATAACATTTGTAAAATAAATTAACAAAGTTTTATAACTTTTTACAATTTGAAGATAAGCTAACTACCTCCTTTTTAACAAAAGCGACCAGTCCGGTCTTGGCATACCCAAACGCTAGCAACTGTATTGAACCTAAATAGTATTACAATGTTAACATGTTGATCTGGTCTTTCTAACATATTTATTTATTAATGTTTAATATTTAAATTATTTAAGGCAGTGAAGAAGATGAAGAAGCCCTTCAACAATTGGTTCTTAATGCACAGAATCTGATGCAGTCTGTTAAGGATACTGTTAGAGCTGCTGAAGCTGCCTCTATTAAAATAAGAACTAACTCCGGACTACGTCTACGTTGGATGCGCAAGCCAATGTGGTCTAACTTCTAAGTTAAGGTTGGTTTTTAGGATTTAGCTACAGTATTCTCTAAAAATGAACCAGACCTCTCAACGGCCCGGCCTGTTGAGAGGTCTGGTTAAATACAAAACTACAGTCTATAGATCCGAAAATATCTGGAATCTTATATAAACCTAAATGGTATTTCCGTAATGGGATCAAATTTTCGCATAACCCAGAAGCCCATACTACACCGAGCCCTTATAACATAATTGATTTTACAATTTCTATTAGCAAAAGTAAATGCCCCGACGGGGATTGAACCGTTTACCTTTTGAGTGAAATACTAAACTGTTAACCGTTCGACCATAGTTATCTTTATAAATATTATCCTTTCAGAAGTATCAATACCCACAATTGCTCATTTACTACTGTCTTAACCATTATGGATCATCGCCTTATTATCTTTTAAAAAAGTTTTTAAAATATTGTTATTACATTTATATTAATATTATTATTATTATAGTTTAAATAGTTTTATTCCTTAACTTTTCGGTATAAACTGCAATTTGGTTATTTCTTGTGCCTTCTGCCACCTACTCAAAACCGCGTGCATTTCCCTTTTGTCATCTTGGCCCGGCCGGGGTTACGATACATTTCGTGCCGAGACCCGACCCGGCTAAAATCCGGCTAGGATTCTTTATTTTCTGTATTTTCCACTGCCTTTTATATAAATCTACCTTTTTAAATATCTGAATCATCAAATACACCTAGTCCATCACAATAGCTCATTATTAAAGCATTTTAAGCCAAAATAAAAGAAATCTTCTTCTCTTTAAAGCTTATTGTACATTTCAATAAACCTCTCTTTATATTAAATTGTATATGAATTTAATAAAGATTAATGTTCTTTTTTGATATTATATGTTATTTTTCTGCTTTTTTTGTAAAACAAACTACTAACATGGATTACCGTACTCTCTCGCATTGGCGCAGTTATTTTGAGTTGCAGCGCGTTTTTACTCCGGTTGATCCGGGCGTAAATTTAGTTGCTCCGGAGTGAATCTTTTGAGTGTACAAACGGCGGTTGTTGATTATTTGTACGCGAAATAGTCCTTTAAAGTTAGAGAGTGTGAGAGAATAAAAGATGCTTTACAATGAGAATCCAAGCAAACAAAAAGCCCCAACCAACACTTTACGAAACAAAATAAGATAATTATTAACAGGGGGGTCTGGTAGTTTAATTAACGTTTTATTTAAGAAAGTAATAATGGAAAGAATTTCGCAGGAAATGGCTATGAAAATTTTCAGAGAAGGGAAAAAACGCAAGTTTGACGATGAATTTATAAAGTATTTTAATAAAATAGTAAATCATCAATTGAAGTAGCAACCTCTCTCTTTTAACACTCTCTTTTTTAAAGAAGTTTTTGTTTATTTATTTTAAGCAATTATAACCACTGGCGGGTGCTCTAGCCTAGTGGTTAGAGCAGCGGTTTCTGAATCTGCGAGGATCTGAAGCTGTGGATCCGACTTCCGTAGCTGCAGAAGACTTGGGAAACCAGCAGATTATTCATCCCATGTTTCGTGTACCCTTAGACTGAATGTTAGAAAGGAGCCGTCTCTGCTCAGAAGATTCCGGAATAAATGGCCGATGCCCTGCCTCGATGAAATCTACTATTATTGTGTGATACGAGTGATACAGGAAATAAAATAGTTTACTACTTTTAACCTCTGGGCCACCCACTACCACAGCCTTCAACAAATTGAACGAATTCTGTAACACCGCGCAACAGAGTCTGGGTTCTGAAACATACTATATACATATCATTCCGGAAACATTGAATAAAACGTGTTTTATCTATTTTTATCATTCTGTAGATTATTTTAGTCTTACGACTGCGATCTTGAGAAATCCGCACAGGAAAATGCTGATAAATGTATTTATGAACACTCCAGTATGGTAAATGAACTAGGAAAATATGGAGAAAATGTATCCAAATCACAATACAAAGACTTAAATGCTGTAAGTTATTTAGATTTAGCAAATCCATCGGGTCGTCCTGTAAGAGTAAGCTATGTGACGAAAAGAAAGGTCCTTTTTTCTTAGTATTTAGCCGGATAAAAAGAAGTTTTGCGTAGTGCTTAAAATTTGTTTATTACGAATCAGAGATGTTTAGCGCAAAGATATAAGACGAAGGAACTTTATGAAGCAGAAACTATATAGCAATGCATCTAACTAAAAGATGCGGAGTATTCTTAATTCCGGGAAGATTCGATCCATTAACATATAGCTTATGAGAGGAACTTCTAAATACTGCGCCACCGCTCAAAATAGAACGCTTAAAACACCGCATTTATATTATTTTTTTTTCTTAAAACACATTTTTAATTGGGTTCGATTTCCCCGACAACCTTATAATTAGGGTGGAGTTCGCCATGGTAAACGGTATGGTAAACCGGTAAATGTTCATGGTAAGTTTACCGTTTTACCGGTAATTTTTTTTTACCACCCTACTTGTAATTGACAACTGAGAAATTAATTTTTTAAAGCTTCGGTTTAGTGTCATTTTATA
>JAQGAV010000501.1:0-31777 GCA_034691345.1 Phasmarhabditis papillosa
TTAAAGAGAATTCTGACAATTGAGTCTTCTATAAAGTTAACTTCAAATTGATTATGCACTAGTTGCATTTTCAGTTGATGAATTTTGGCTTGAAAGTCGGATGTCTTAGTACAACAACGGTAAAAGCGTAAAATCTCACCATTTATTGTGTTGGTCGTTATAGTGATATGCATACATGAATCCCTATGTGGATATTTTCTGACTTTAAAATTATAATGATCGGTTTTATTAAAGAGATTAGTTACCAGTTTTTCGTTTTCTATCATGAACGCAATGTCCAAAAAATTGCATTGGTGATCATTATCATTTGTTTTTTCCAATACAAGCGCTGAATTGTACATGCTTTCCATTTCTTTTAGTAATAGTGAAGTGCAATTGGAGTATAACAAAATATCATCCATATAACGAGCTGCGAAAAATGTTTGTTTATGGAATTTGGCCTTATTTTTCAAAATATAAATAGTTTCCATGGCTAACAACGTTAAATCGGCAATAACTGGAGAGGCTGGATTACCCTGTGGAATGCCATATATCTGTTGAAACAAAACTGATCCATATTCCGCAAAGCTGTTTCTTAAAATATAATCCAGCAATGCAATTATTTCATTTAGATCCATGCATAATTTATTGTTTTGCGTTTGATTGCTGTAGTGGAATTTCCCTTGGTTGCATTTTAGGATATATTTTGCTTGGGCATTGTTGAAGCAAGTATTTAACACGGTTTTTATAGCATTAATAACAACACTGTGAGGGAGATTAGTAAACAAACTAGTAAAATCAGCGGTGTAGATTTGTTTCCTTATTCCGTTAACATTTTTAATATTATTGAGTACCTGTTGACTGCTATTAACCGACCAAAATAAACGTAAATTATTGCGTGACTCGATAGTATGGCAGTATCGTCTATAGTGTTGCTTGAAAAACTCGAGAATGTTTCTCAGTGTTTCGGATATGCGTTTAATACTACTGTTGTAGGCACCGGTTATGAAACGCATTTTTACTGGGTGTTTGTGCATTTTTGAGAGCTTCCAATACCAGGAGTTTTGCTACGGAAATCGAAGTTTTTGTGTCTCACTTCTACGCTCTAAGCGTGTTTTGTAAATATTAATGAACAATGTAAATCTTTATTTACCACAAAAATCAGACGATAAGACAATACAATGTCAAGAAGAACAGTGCTGAAGTTTTTGATATTTGACGGAAAGGGATTCTTTAAAACTGCAGTAACAATAATTTTTATTTAGACATTATTAGTTAGTTAACCATTGTATAAAGGTGTACAAAAACACTAATACTTGTCATCGTCCGGCTTCAACCCCGCTGAGTAACCTCGGTAATGTCCAGTTGGTGTCATTTCCACCCTCTAATTCTCGTTCTGTTCCCGTTACTAAATATCTGCATAAATTAGCGCCCCAAATGGGTCTGATCGAGAAAACCACCGCCCCATGTGGACTCATTCATTTTTTGAAATTCAATAAATTACGAAAGTTGCGCAAAAATTTGATATATATGTATATATATATTGTGAGATGTTGTTTTTATTAACTGCTTAACTCCAGTCAATTATGTTACTCTTTCAAGTTTAAGTAAATACCGATAGTTGAAGCTAGTTGGTTATATATGTTTGCATTTGAGTGGGTTGTATTTTACTTTTGAGACTAAATTAATGCCTAATCTTTGATGGAAATAGAGTTTTCCTTATTTTTATTGAAGTTTGTTTTATATATTTTCTGTTTATAGTTCTTCAGATATTCTGAATTATTTTCGATTTTGCAGAATTGGCTCTCACGCGCCTGCAGAAAAGCACTCAAATTGCTGCACTAAGAACCATAATTACTATGTAATAAGCACAAACGCTTTTCTCGAAAGATTTCAACCGGATACAAAATATTTAAGGCAAAATTTTATTTTATACAATATCAGATTGAAAGACCTAGTCATTTTCTTCACTGCTTCGAGAACAGTTTCGAGCAAATACGTATCTTTGAAACATTTCATATTTCTAATAGGAAGGAACAAAATTGTATCACTGCGTAATTTAAAAGTGATTTATTCCGATTATCAATACAAGGATCACAGTACAGGTTACAATTTTCTTTCTTCACCAACTGTGAATATAAGACGGAGCGTTTGTCCTTTCTTTTAATTCATAGCAGTGTTTATTTGCTTGCATCAATAGAACCAAGTAACCAAAACCAAGTAACTGAGTATACAAACAAAATTGGTTTAATTTATTGCTATGTAGTGAAACAGTTTGAGAAATGTTTTTCCAGTAAAATTTGCTTATCTGTTCTTTTTCCCATCGTTTTGCCATGTTCTCCATTCCCCCAAATTTGTACGAAATCACACATGGGACAAACGAGTTATCGGTAAACTTCTCAGGACGATGTGTCTATTTTTGTCTTTGTACTCGAGATATTGAAGTTTTCTTATTCAGCCTTCGACGCGAATTGTTATCATTGCTATTTTTAAACTATTTTTATATTTAAAAAACCACGCAATGGATGTGACATAGCTCGTTAATCTTAATATAACTTAAAAACATTAATAATAATTCTAAAAACAGTTTTGAGTAGGCGATGATGTGACTTATTTTGAACAAAACCACCACAAATGGCGTTTTTTCTGTTAATTATAAAAGCTAATTGCCCTCCCTCGGGAATACGACAATTGTTTAAAAACCGCCGTTGCGGGCTTAAGTTGGACAGTTAGGCTGAATTAGGCTAAGATTATTGTTAGAACCTTCTCCACTTGAAAACAAACCCTTTTGGATAGTCTGTTTCGAAAACTAGACTGCACCGCGCCGGTTTAACTAGATTCGCGGGGTTGCGAAATGTTGCTTTCAAAAAATTATAAATAGGGCGATTTAGAATCGTGTAAGGCCAGCACATCTAGGTTTTGAAATAGAATATTAAAGCTTTTTTAAAGTTTTTGAAAACATCTAAAAAGTGTAAGAGGGAAAAACTGTTTCTCTTATGATGATAGAATAGAATAGAATTTTTTTTTTCGAACGCTAGATCATTAGATTCTTCTTTTTTTTTTTTTGAGATTTTTAGACTTGCCGCTATGATTTGCTAATTATGTTCATTGAGGTTAGCTTATGGTTAGACCGGTTATTGAAACTTAAGTTTTTAAATGCTCTCTATATCTACTAATACTCAAAAGAACATTGTTCTGTATTTCCATTAATTTACCAGTAGGCACCTTCTGGGTTAGAGAAAACTCCGCTCGAAACACGTCTGTATTCTTAACTTTCGACTTTCCAATTTTATATATGTTCCTTGTATTAAGTTTGAAGCATCCAAATGCCCCGTGTTTTAGCTCCTTTTCGCATTGGTAGTATTTCTATTTTTAATCTCTAATTTCAGGCACTTCTTTGAGTTTTTTGTCAAAATAGGCTAGAGGGGCTGTTTTAACACCCTGATGGGTTATGGGATCACAGAATGATGACCAACAACTGACAATACAGCAACTGGTAGCGGCTGTAGTCGAAGCATATGGTGAATAGAGCAGGAATCCGAAACGTTACCAATTTCTTGGTCGGGACCGCTTCCCCGGAACTAATTTTTACTCTTTTTTTTCTAATTTTTACTTCCATTATAACATTCATTGCAATGTTTTGTTTTTTGTGAGAAAAATATTATTGTGCTAGTTTTATTTTGCAACATGTTCAGAAAAAGACAAATACGCAATTGCGGAAGCATATGTATACAACCGCGCTTCTTTTGTTTGTTGTAAACTATATGAATGGTCAGACCCTTGTCTAAACATAGGCAGTTTCGATTCAAATGGGTTACAAATTCGCAACTGACGGTCCCGAACATGTACTACATCCCACCTAAACTAAGTTAAAGAGGGATATGTTGAGAACGCTAAATAGTTTGATCCGTATTATCACTCATACTGTGTCGAACAGCTAAAAGGGCACTTTGCTTTAATAGAACGCTAAAGAATGCAAAATGTTTCAACGTTTTGTAAAAGGGTAATATATGAAATTAATTGGTCCAGCTTGGCGATTTACTTGACCATATATACATAATGACATGTTAGTTATGAAATGACTGGAAAACCTGTGATACTGAAAGTTACAGACGATGACTTCGACTGCGGCGACGAGTTTGTGCGTTCCCTGTATATAGCACACCAATGGCTGACAGATAGTTGTAGTTTACTTTCTGCATTCATTGATCAATACCAGGTTAGTTGCGAAAAACCCTGTTTTGAAGGATTATCAATTTAAAGTTGTAACGTTGTGAAAATATACCTTATATACCATTTATACTGACCACAAAAAGATAATATTACCAGCTTGAACCTACCCATCGTAAATATTATGTGTTTGATGCGGTGCATGCGCTGCGTTTGACATATATCCTAAAGGAAAATACTTCAATTGAGATTAAAGATTGTTTTACTCAAAACGGAAATATAAATTCATTTCATTTTTTACTTGATTTACCAGGAAGCAATGATATAGTCCTACAGCATTAAATACGCAGAGAAATGTTGCAAATAAATTAAAATGAACTAGATGAAGTATGCACAATTTTACAGATAACTTCTTATATGGGCATATTAATAATATTAATAGGAACAAAGAGAACATAAATTTACAGGATTCCCAAGATGGGTCAGTTCGTAACCGCGTCTGTGTGGCAGTTGCAGACTGGATTCGATGGTTCCCCATGCAATTCGATGGACAGCCTCAGCTTTGTTCGTTAGTAGTGAGGTATGTTTATAGTTGGCCAGCCCCAAAAAACGTAATCTCAATTTTCTGCTGTTGGCTTCCTAATAGTTGAGGCAAAATCACCTGTTTGGTGCTACAGGCCCGTCACTTCCCTGCAATGGCCCGCTATTACATTTTTTGACCCAAAGTTATTTTCAAACCACTTGATATGAATTATAAAAAGTCATTCCCAACCATTTCTTTGTTTATTTATAGTAGATATTTATTGTAATCCATCAAGTTCCTACAATAATTAGCCGTAATTTAGTCAGTATACTTTTTTCTTGCTTGACTATTACAGCTATATTTAGTCACTTTATTTCAGATTGCGGACGATTTCTGAAGAGGTTCCTGACGAGATTCGAGCAGCACTAGATGTCAGCAACTTGTGAGCTCAAATACACAGAATCTCTGTTCATTTTATAAATTTAGACCTTCATACGCCTGGCTTCGTGCACTGTCCGTCCGAAATCCAATAGCTCGGCAGGTACAGTTCAAAGTTGGTTATTAAGAAATTGCTTATACATTCATAAAAACAATACAATATACCAAAGGACGTGTCGCCCCGGAACAATGTAACGCCCGCGCAATATGCCTAATGGCATGGGTATTATATCATTTTTCTCAACTTTTCAGCTGATTAATTTAAAACATTAAAATTTGAAATGAATTTTTGAATATATCATGCCTTAAAGTGGCACCCCTTACAGTAACCGGCCTCAAATTCATAGGCAATTTGCTTATGTAAACTTTTATCATGGGTGGTCATTGCTAGATATATCGTTTGAAACCAACTGGCATAACAATATATATAATATTATATATTTTGTTCATCCATACTACTTCTTTTTGAAACACTTTAAATTCTTTTATATCCAGCAAGTTTATGATTAAAAAAACTGATACATTTTATGATTGAGCTATCTAATATAAGTTAGCAGGACTATCGCTAGTAATAGTAAAAAGACATTAAAGGATGAAAAATATGAAAAATTCTCTGCTCCAGGTTTCGCTCTCGTTTGAACAGTGGAGTCCCGAAGATATCTCAACATCTCTTAGTCATATTGACTATAAAGTATTAAGTAGGATTACTGTAAGTTATTTAAGTATTTACAAGCTTGTTCATCAACAATTTATAAACAATTGTTGAAATATTAATTATTTCGACAAGTCAATACTTAAGTAATACCTGCGGACAGTATTTTTCGAAACAGAGAACTTTCAGATTATTGAATTGAAAAAGTATGTGACGGGTGGAAATCTGAAAGAAACTCCTCTACTAGAAAGATCCATATCAATTTTTAATGTGAGTTTGGTAGCAGTACCATGAATATTATTGGGGATTTGGACCACACCTCCACGTTCTTCTCGGTTTTCTAGAAGAGATTCAATCTTTATAGGACTACTATTTGCAAATTTATATACCAAATTGCACATAGTTTTAAGTAACTATAAGTTTAAGTGTTTTTACAATGCTATGTTTAGAATCTCTCGAACTGGGTTCAGTGTATGGTATTGAGCAAATCGCTGCCCAAGGAAAGAGCCGACATAATAACGAAATTCGTCAAAGTTGGAAAGGTAATTCTTTGTAATGGCGTAACGTTATAATCAGATGCATTAAAGTTTAAGTTTCATCAGTAATATCAAATTTTACGAAACATTTCATTTTTGTAAAGAAACATATATAACCATGAATATGATTTGACAATATAATAACTGTTTCAAATATTTGCAGCACCTTCGTCGTCTAAATAACTTTAATACTCTAATGTCTGTTATCGGAGGTGTAACTCATAGTAACATCACCAGACTCTCAAAGACATTGACTCAACTTAGCCCCGATATTAAAAAGGTTAGTACCAAACGTGTTGAGAAATAGAAAACCGCTAAGATGGGGAATGAATAATAATATAGGTGACAGTTTCTGACTTTTATTCTGATTGAAAAGTAGTTTCTTTTAACGATACAATTCCAACGGTACCAACTGAACTGAATGAATTTTGCCAACTTACTGCCTATTCGCATGCTCATAAGTAAGAAGTTATCCCATCGAACACTTGAATCAACAATTGCAAAATAATATTAATAGATGTTTAATTACAGGAGCTCTCTAACTTGACAAACTTGCTTTCGGTACAGAACAACTTTGGTGAATACAGAAAGGCCTTGAGCGCTGCTGGCAAAAACTTTAAAATACCCATCATGTAAGTTGATACTGATTAGAAAACAAAATAATGTGAAACATATAGCTGATATGTAATAAACATGCATTATTTACTTATGTCATTTATGAATCTAATATTTCAGTGGGGTTCATCTGAAAGATCTAGTGGCTCTTCATTGCTGCGGTACGGATTTTGCTAAAACAAAAACTACAACAAAAGGAAGGTGAGTATTAAATACAGGAACATTATATTGTAGGAGTAACATATGGTTAAATTCTACTGATTTACCTACCTTTTATCACAAATATCATGTAATATGATTTATTTAAAGAGTTCATCGGCTTGCAAATTCACTATCAAACTTTTTGATATTTGATCCACGCTCACCGAACATACCCGAAGCCAACTTGGATTTGATCAATACACTGAAGGTAAGAAGGCCTACCAATATACGAAGAATTTTAAACTGGTTAACATTAACAAATCCACATAACAACTATCGGCAAAGAAAACACTGCAGTTTTTCAATTATTTGAAACATTTGAATTTATTTCTTTAGGTTTCATTGGATATCCGGTACAACGAAGATGATATTTACGAGTTGAGTTTACGAAGAGAACCAAGAACATTTATGAATGTAGGTTTTCTTTTTTGAGAAACACTATTTACTGGATCTTTGGATTTATAGTTTAATATAAATCGGCAAAATGGCCGAAGTAAAGAGTTCTCTAAGCCAATTGCTCATGAGTGACTGTTATATATTAGCTAAACTCTAGATTTATTTCTAAACCTGATCATATTCCTGAACAACATCAGAAAAATCACTCGGAAACAACAGTTCTAGCTGAATCGCTTTCAGTTCGACAGCCCGTCCCGACCATTGGTTTTCGCTGAATGGGCTTCGGGAGTATCGGCCACCCCTGACCCGGATACTGTCAACAAACATATTACGGCTATGGTAGATGCGGTAAGATAGTTAGTTATACAGTTAAAAATAATGGCCTAGAAAATATGGTACTATTAGAATTGTGGTTTGCTTTGCAGAAAATCAGAAAGTTTAATGTTTCCGTGCAGATCTTTGTTTTTCAAAATGTTTCGCCTTTGAATTAGATAGATACATCAAAAATTTAGTTAATAAGCACATCATCCTGGTTTTAAAAGGTATAAATTTATTTTTTCTGATTATTGTTTTTGCACTATTATAAACATATTTCTTAGGTTTTCAAACATTATGACCACGACCGTGATGGCTACATCAGTCAAGCGGAGTTCCTGCAAATTTCTGGAAATTTTCCGTTTATTGACCCCTTTGTGGCAATAGATGTTGATAGGTAGGATTTTCCAAACATATACGAATGCAAATATGTAAGGTAACTGACATATATTCATTTGTTGCCCACTTGAAGTTTGAGTTGACCGAATTAGTTGTAGTTACACTTCTTCGAAATATATCTTACTGACGTGTACATGAAGTACGGTTAGAATCTAAACTGTTTATTAACACATCAAAACAAAAACTATGACGACATATCTAGTCGAATTCAAATAAAGAAGCTGTGTTAAAATATAAAAAGATCAGACACATTACCTTCAAATTTTGCTAGTTACGTAACTTTCTCATAAAACACAACGATGAGAGATTTATTCAACATTTCCTCTGTTGTATAGTATATTGGAATTTTTATACTAAAAAAATGTGGCCAATCGAAATTACGGAACAATTACCTTTGTATTCTCAAATAGTCTTGAAACATTTCGCTTACGATCTCAAAAATCTCAGAAGCAAACAAGATCAATTACATTCTAACTTTCAGAGACGGGCAAATATCTCGAGATGAGCTGACTTCCTATTTTGTTAAAGCGAATAAGGATTCAGTTGCTTTCCGTAAGGGATTCAAGCACGAGTTCCATGAGACTACCTTCTTGACACCGACTACTTGTAGTCATTGTGGCAAACTGGTAACTTTTATAATAAATAAACTAATCAAAACTAGTTAATTAATGATTCAAGTTAAAATTACAATTGATATATTTTTTTAACTTTTTAAATTAACTTTAATTGATATATTAGTTTTAACTAAACAGTAAGCTATATGGTCTTTTTTGGCTTACTGTTAAGATGCAACAAAAGAGTACCTGCTGATTAAAAAGTGAATCTAGTTACAGCTGATATAAACTTTCGAATTTTTAGTTTTGAAATTTGAAATATAAAAAAAAATATTTTGCAGCTGTGGGGTCTCATTCGACAGGGCTGGAAATGCCGTGACTGTGGCCTCTCTGTGCATGCTTGCTGTAAGGCCAATGCTGTAGCTGAATGCAGAAGAAGGTAAGAAAAAGAGTTTAAATAAAAATATAATCAATAATACTATTATATTTGAACAGAGAACCAATTTGTGTTAAGGAAAATATAATAGTTAATATTTTTCTTCGCTATTACTCTACTTTTTACAAATGTTTCTGAACAGTTCTTATGTAGAGAAAGATAGTATTTTCAGTCATAACCTTTTTTTAAAGGATAGGTATAAATACTCATTTTGCAAAATAATATAACAGTCTTGAGTGTATGCAATACTAACAATTGGAAAATGATAATCTAACGTTTTAAATTAAAATGCTCGCCTATTTCGTGAATATAACCTTTAGCATGTACTTCTTTTAAAACGGTGCATTTGTATGTTTACCTCAATTTGAGTGTTAATTTTTAGAAATTTTACTTTTCCATTTTGAATTTCTAAGGGTGTTGTGTGTTTAGATCCTCGGTGCTTCCTGATTGGTTGAATCCAAGATCCCTGAACGGTTCCTTTCGAGACCGATTATTCCAAAATAAGTGGGTTGCTCACTCTGTCACCACGTAGCACATACCCGCATGTACCAGTCACTTCTTAGTTTAGAGATTTCGTATTAGAACGAATGTTTCCAATATTAGCTGGATTCTATAGTAGTTAGCAGAGCTGTTTTCCTAATTTCATGTCAAGAAAAAGTTAATCAATACGATTGACTTTAACTTTGTTAATCATTTTCCGGAACACAATATAGATGCCACTTTGCAAGTTCCCAAAAAAGCATTGCACCCCTAAGTTGAATATGGAAATGAGCGAATTGCAAATGTTCCTTATTAAAGTTTATCTCAAGACCTAGGTTTCCAGCGCGGTATCACGAGTGGGCACCGTGTAAAAAATGAAAGTACTTTTGGAGAAAACGCACCACGTCGACCAATTTCACATTCATTTTATATAAAACTGCGCCCCGCTCGTGATACCGCGCTGGAAATCTACGTCTTGAGATGGACTATACAAAAATGAGCAACATGTTTATGATTAGATTCAGCAACCAAACGGTTAATATTAGTTTTCTTTAGCTGGAAGTTTATAGCTGTATTTTAATTTTGGTGTGGTATTATCTTTATACACTTATGTGCTTAAACAATTTGTTGGCTAGATGAAGTTTTGATTAGAGCACATATTTTTACAGCTAAACTTCGCAAATTTTCAGCCACGTAATTTTGTAATTTCTACATAGTCCTTGTAAAGGTTTATAGTCAGTGACATATTGAGTAAGACAGCATAACTAAACTGTGGTTTTCTGACGACGGTAAAGCTTATATTCATTAAACATTTTCCAGGAGAGGTGATACAACTCGAGTGCGAACAGTTTCGACGGTTGTGGGTGGAAGTAATGATTGTTCACCTACCGATGTAATTCCGGAAGATTCGGTTGTGGCGAGCGGTCGCGTCACGGCCGCGTCGGCGCGTGAAAACGGCAACAATCATCACTTGCCACTGCACCGCACTACACAACAACAACAACGACCGCACAGTGAGAGTACAGAATGCTAGTATGTTTCTAGATTTTTTCTGAAAAAACTTGTTCTGAAATGGAAATTATGATTATTAAAAAACTATATTTTAACTTCACAGTTAGACATATTCCCGTTTGAAGCATTTCGAATCTGTAAATTCTTTGCCCTCCATTCTCTAGGTTAGACAAACACCAAAACCCTTGGGATAAAATATTTCAGCCTAACATTTAGCGCTTCGCGTGGTCTTTCGCCGGAGGATGAACATCCAGTGGTCTCCCTGGCTAGCGAAGAGGTTTTTGAGGATGACAATTCTAGTGAGAACATCGAAAATGGGATCTCAAGTTTATAAAGGTAAGAAATTCAGTTCAGTTAAGTATTTGCTTACGTTTTTATAGTTAGAATCAACACTTTTGAAAATACTTCAACAAAAGGACACTTGATACACTTGCTTTCAAATTCAATTTGTCTAGAAGTAGTTTTATATTACTGAATGTTCAATGACTTGATTAGAAAATCAATTTCGGATTTAACTTCTCATTAACTGAAACATTTGTTTTCAGAAACATTCTCTCAACAGTCAAACGAAATATACGCGGGTTTCCAGTGATCTACAACTAAAGAATACAAAGTGATACTATATATATTTGGAAATTGTATTTAAGTATTTATTTTTATTTGTTCAAAACTATCTCATCATGATTTAACAAGCATTCCTCTATCAAATTCCTAGATAAAATACCTATTAAGGAGCTTTATTGTAGAGTATTTATTAATATCGTGCTTTCATAAATATTTTCCATCAAGTTTTCTGAGTTTCAATTGCCAAGGCTTTTCCACTTATCAGTTCCAAATTTATATTTTAAAGAGACAACTCATTCTTTTCTAAAACACTTTAAAATGATCAAACAACTAACTTACATTTAACTAAACAACTAAAAACTAAACCTAAGGGAGATCACAGTCAAAATTGCACAAACATAAGTACGATTACCGGGAATATCAAGTATGGTTGAAATTAACCTACAATAACTTAAAATCCTACAATAAAGCCACTAAATAAGAATAATTCAATTTATGTAAATTTAAACTTCACATCAAATGATTTATGAATTAAAAGGATACCTATACCCACCCATATTAGACGGATATGGCATTGGTGTTTGGGGATACTGCTGGGCAGGAAGACAGTGGTTTGGAAGAGTGTATGTGTTTGGGTACTGTGGACCAGTATACTGCATTGCTACATTTGGGTTCATCTGAGGGTAACCCATTTGGCCAGCAGGAGTGATCGTATCCAAGAATGCCGGAAATGGATACGGGTTGTGCAAGGGAGTAGTCGGTGTCAGCGGAGTTTGCGGCATTTGATAGCCAACAGGTGTTCCGTAAGAATATCCAGGATAACCAGTTTGAAATTGCTGGTTGTGGTGGTTCACGTTTGACATTGAAGGTGTTCCAACTGGCGGAAATTGGAATCTGAAAAATTAGATGATGGAACTCCAAACTCTTAACAGACTTAATAATATTTTAGTTGTTTTCATTTTTAGATTTTCTTTGATATCTTCTAAACTTGACAATTTGTTCTATTCAATATTATTTATTGTAAATGCACACAGAATGTGAATTTAGTTCATGCTAGGTTTTGCAGTTCAAGTTTCCGAATTCCTTAACCGTTCTATTAGACATTGAGGAATACAAATGTTTCAAACTTTCATCTAAGGTGTTGTAACCACAATTAAACAATTTTCCCATACCACCAATAATTTTTTCTCAAAAATTACCTGTTTGGTGTTGCCGAACCATTTTGATATTGTGATATTTCCTGCATTCCGGGAGTGTTCGGCGTCATTGGTGAATACATTTGTTTCCTAGGCATGTGCTCAGGAATGTTTATTCTCGGTAATACTGGACTTTCTGGAGGACAATGCCTAAAAAGATTCTTTCAACATTTAAAAAATATTTTTCACTTTGTGACTAGAAATTGTTAAAGAAAGAAGCATAATCGTAAAATATAGTGTTGCTTAATCTTTTGAAAACGGAAATATTTGACTTGTTATGCTTGATTTTGTGTATGAAAAGGATATTAAATTTAAATACGAATACAACTTTTTTTCTTTACTTACATTATCGGGGTTTGCCCATCATTGCACATATGTGGAAGTTGTTGTGAACCTGGCGTAACTGGTGCCATTGGAGAGTGATTACTGCAAAATACAGCTGGAGAAGAAGACTCAGTAAACTGACAAGACCCATCTTGATTTGGTATAACATATTCTAACCTAAAAAAGTTGAATATTCAAAAAAAAACGAAACTTATATATATAACTGAAAGCATTAAAAATTACACTTTGAACTTTTAAGAATGCTTACCGTCTTTGAGATTCCAAGTGCGAGGTAGAGGGCCCTGTGTTAGGGACTTGTCCAGATCCAAATCGATTATCATGAATGGCTGAAGATGACGTAAGCGTGGTTGCGGACTGTGGTTGATGACTGCGAGCTTGAGCCGGTCTACTAAAAGTAAAACAGTAATTGTATTTAAAAGAGGCACCAGTAGTAGGGTCCAGCAATGAGGAATTAACAAATAACTTACTCATTGGTCTCTTGATTTCCATTACAGTACGGTTTAGTTCCCTGTTGTACCGTGCATTGTTGTATAGTTCTAGGATAAGGTTGGTAATTCCTATTCTGAGCATTTGGTGTCGGCGAGTTGATGCTACTTCTAGGGACACTGTGAACAAGTAAGTTAACAGCAGTTTTAAGTCTATTTGTGTACTTTAGTTTTTGAACTTATTCTACAAATTAATAGTTTTTCTTTACCAACTGCAAACTTTCAATTGTCTGACCTTTGTGGGGATAAATGTTCTTGGTTTTTATGCAAAGTTAAACAGTTTCCTCTATTCAACGATCGCGGCCCCGTAGTCAACAGATTATTGGGATGTTCAGTTGCGTTATTTGAACTTGTCTCCGTTGCGAATGTACCCCGGTTATCCGGTATTCTGAAACAAAGAAAAAGTGGTTGGAAACAGATAAAATTGCAATTAAAATATAACTTTAAATAGTAACAGAGTCAGCTTCAATTCTAACCTTGTACTTGTAGCTGCATCTTTACCAGGGGACAAAATATCATCAATCATAACTTCCACTTCTCCATGAGCACCATCATCATCAATATACCTGTAAAATGATACATAGATTATCAATAACTGTTAGTATTTTGTAATTGACCAAAATATTTTCTTACCTTAGGAAATTATCACTAACACCTTCCATATTCGTATTATCATATTCTGATGTATTTCCTTCTTGATGAAGATCGTTCCTAAATATAAGTTCATTTTTGAAATTCTTTCAAAGTGTTTGTAGCATAGAAACATCAGTGAACTTCACATTACATTCTGTACTTCATATTATTTCAACTAACCTTTCCTGGTCAAGGGGATAGTCCAGTTCTAATGGCACAGTCTGTCTTTGCTCATATGGATCTACAGTCTTTTCATTAGGACGCAAACTCTCATTTAAAAAGTTGTCATTTCTGTAAATAAAGAAAAATTGGTAATAATAAATATAAGATGGTTCGTTTCTGTAAGAAGAAGTTTGCTGTTAGTTAGGTTGTTAATGAAGGTCAAATTTTCAATATTTTAAGTTGTTCGAAACTTCAAGCTTTTCAAGTTCCATTTCATAAGACTGGTATTAATTTATACACTTAATTTTACATTTCCCGAACACTGTTAATCAAATTACCCGTTTGTATCATGGTGGGTTTGAAAAGTACAAGGGTTGCTACCATGTTGCCCAGTATTGTAGTAGTTGGATGGGTTTTGATGGTATTCATTTCTAAACAAGATAATTTTTATCATAAAGAACAGTTTAATTGATAAATAGTTACGGAACCTACCTATTTTGAAACTGTGCTTGGCTATTTATCATATTTGGAGCATTATTTGGCACAAAAAATTCGTCCAGTGGGTTTTCAAAATGCTGGTTATATTGTGTTGGTTGTTGTGGGATTGAAGAGTTCACAAAATTATTATTGTGACAGGGCCTAAAATTTGTAACTTCAGTAAAGTAATAGTTTCTCATTTTATGAAATTCCTGAACATAACGAAATAGATTAAACATACATCTCATTCTGCTGAACATTATTTTCTCCCTGTGGCCCATGGTGATAACTAGATAGGATTAGAGAGTTATCCACAGAGACATGTGGGGTGTAGCATATTCCAAAGCACTCCTGAATCAAAATGGATAAATATTTCAAATTATTCTCATATAGTCTGTATCAGGAGCTCGGCTTCCAGCGCAAGTACCTGAAGACGTTAAAAAGTCGGTCGCGACCGGTCGTAAATAAGGGCGGGAAATTGAAACATGTACTTTTTCTAAAGTAGTCTCAATGTTTCGACGGGCTGTGTTAAATTTAAATGAATGCCCGCCTTTATAAAACGCAGCTGATTCACGATTCTGCGCTAAACCCTTCTATTAATATAGACTATATATCTGAAATATAATATTACCAACCTCTGCTTTATCAGCAACATGCTTCTCAAATCTATCAAGATTCACAATAACCTCATTGGGGTTTCCCTTAAATTACATGCCATTACATTTGAAATGTTTCAAGATCTCAATTCGTTGTGATCAAATAAATCAATGTTTTGGTGCAGTTTGCAATAGTTTTCTATCAAACATTCTGTTTTCTACAAATGTGTGCAGCTTGTAGAATAGATCAATTTTGATTTTATTGAATCACTATTGCATATTGTTCTGTTCTAAAAATATACATATTCTATTCTATAGATACTATTCCGCAGGAGCTGTATAAAAATAGTTAGTTTTCACTTAAAACAAGTTAATGATCGAATTGTTTTACTCAAACATTTAAAATAAAATAAACTAACTTTATGATTGTTCCATATATGTTCTTCTACCTTCGTTCTATCATATATTTGTCCCATTGTACAATATGGACATTTATACAAATGTTCAGTAAAGTGAGTAATAATAATGTGTTTTCTGACTCCTACAATATAATATTCAGCATTAAAAATCTTGACTGTTAGCTCGTAGAGTCATTTTTGAAAAAGGCAATAAAATATAAAGATGTTACAAATTTCTGTGATCCAATTCTGAGTGTGAGTAGAGTGTGAGTAACTGTACTAAATTTTATTAATAATAACAACATGGATTAGAATAAAAATTATTTGCTTACCAATATCGCGACCAACTCCTCTTGTTGCATGTACTCCACATAGTTTACAAAACGGACTATGATGCCTTTCTAGCTTTGGCCAAGTAAGTATGATCGTTCTCTCGTTGTATTTTTCGACATACTGTTGAACAGGATCGACGTAGTTCTGAATAATTTCAAGCTTTAAACTTAATATTTTTATGAATGACTATTAGTTGATATACTTTCCATATCTGGCCACTAAAAAGTTAGAATTATTACTAAGCATAGCAATAGAATAGAATAAATTGAATTATTAAAAATAAAAACCTATTTTTTTACAACTGCTTTCTATTTGATATATACAATACTTACGTTTTTCTTCGGCATCTGACTCTGACTCGGTATTTCTGATGATTCATTTGCTGATGTGGTTAGCTGAAATGTTTCAAATAAGTTTAAAAAGAATAGGAATTACGCATGCTAATGGATTTATTTTATAAATTTAGCAGTTTTGAGATTACTAATGAAAAAAATATAAGTAAATAAATAAAATAAGAATCAGTTCATTACCTTTCTCTTTCGATACCGCCTTTTCGGGATTTCGGAAATTTCCACAAAATTACCATCTAGGTGAGACATTACAGCAAAGTGAAAGAGATGTTAATTAAATTAATTGACCAATTACCTTTTATGAATTACGGTATCTGACATGCGTCGCGCATGCCCCACGAGTACATGCATGCGCTGCAAGTGTCACGCTTAATTGTGCTTACAATAGTTTATTAAGAGTTTTTAAAATGTATATAATCCCATTATAAGAAAATTTGTTAAATTAGATTTATGTCATAAAAATAGTTTGAATATATTAGGTACTTCAGTATTATAGTAATTCATTTATAGATTTCGGTTCAAGGCTCTTTTGTTGTCCTTTTGGTGGTTCTTTAACAAAATTGGATTATGGAATAACTGTGCATAATTCTGTACTCTTCGAGCTTTCGTTGTATGTATTCGTGTAATTCATGTTTATCTCGTTCGGCGAGAGCTTTACATCAATGTATGTTTATTGATGTAAAGCCTAATTGTTGCATAAAACCTCATTCCGTTGCAATAAATCCTAAACTGTGCGGTTTCGTTGTTCTTATTCTATTCTTATTCCTCTATTCCATTATGTACGCTGCTTATGGTTTAGAACTATAACTACTCCTAATACGTGCTATTCTGTGTGCAATACCTTGCAGTTTAGTACAATAACATATAATAAAAATAATAAAACGATTTACTCAACTAAACAACACTTTCATAGAAGTTAGGAAGACAGTTTGGTAGATTAATTGTTATAGGATAGTCCTTGGTGACGATTGTGTATTCACGAATACCCTGGGCATGGTGAATCTGAAACATTTCGCGAATCATAAACAGAAGTGTTTCACATAAATTAGTCTGCTATAGAAATTGCCTCGTTCTATATAATAATACTAATTTATAAAGTTCGATTATTGTTAAGGATAGTAATGTGTTATTAATTTTGGACAGAGTTGTATGAAAGGCAATAACTAACCAAAAAAACTATAATAAACTTCAGTGTTCTAGAAAGGCCTAAGTAATAAATTGTTTCAGCCGTGTCAACTCACGCGGATAATAAGTGTCTGATGTGCTGTAGTGGTTATTAGCATTCTAACCTTAACAAAATAGGTTTATTAAACAAAAAATTTAAAAAAAGATATTTATTAAAAATGATATTGCGCATTGATGGAGTATTGCATTGTAACTTATTTGCTATCGGGTTAGTCACCAGAGTGCGTCGCTATGAATTTTATGAGCAAATAAAACAAAACGTTACCTCACAAAGACAACAACAAAGTAACATGTTTTTTCAAAATATTACTTTGGTGTGTTCAGATAAGCCAGTGGTGCCCAGATTAGTGTTTTGGGAATCTTTTTTAATTTTTACAGATGCTTCTTGCAACTTGGTTTTAGTTGTTGGAATTGGAGTTATTCGAACTTTTCTATTAGTTTGAAAAATCTTATTTATATGAAGTAATACTAGCAAAGTTTCCAGCAAATTCGTAGTAGTACACAAAGCTATTTTTAACCATGTGGCCCATAATCGTAGAAGTATATGGTTTTACTCATCTAGTTTCAATCTTTTTGCACCGGACAATGTGATACATTTTGACTGTGAACGATATAATGGTTTATTGTATCAAGTCTTAATAGTTCTGATCTTACAACATATTAACAATGGTAATCATCCAAACATTAATATTTTTAACCTCAAGCTTTTAAAACAATTGTAACAAAGTGTGTAACAATTGGGATCCATTGCTTTCATTTCTTCCATTTGGGCACAAGTCAGTTTCCACATTTCCACAGTTGAATTTGTGAAGATAGCCTCTATACTGAGAAGCCAGTTATTTTTTTAACTTTAGAATTTTCACTAATATACAATACCTCTGAAGCAGAATTCAAACCTGAAGTGCATATTTGCATATTTCACAATAACATATGTGTTAAACTGTGTTAAACGGTATCTTTTCCTAACAGAGAAATGCGGTTCGTTCATGCATGCTGACTGCAGATGGATCTACTTTATCGGCCGCATGTTACGGATCCGAACTGCGTTCAATGAGTAGATTGAGTTTAAATTGGGAGGCTCACCGTATTTTTACCAGTTGTGGGAAAAGTCCAGAATATTTCATATTCTCTGCACTCCAAAGGCAGGGTAAGAAAGCATTGATTTACTGGCTTCCGAAAACACTAGAATTGCTGAAGTAATAAGAAAAGTAAATTTCTCCTCTTTCAGTTATTGTTAATTTGGTAAAGTTGACTCTCTTAGAAACAGTTGCTCTTAATTTGCATTACAGTTACAAGGAAGCCTCTCTTCTTGTCCTCACTCCCCTTCCGTCAAAACTCAAAAACTTCAGAACTGTTTTTCTTAACATTGCATTGTCTTATCCTGTGATTTTTATTGTTAATAAATATTATTCATTCATTTATTCATTCATTTATTCAAGCTACAAACCACTGGGCGTGGTGGCCCAGCGATTAGAAGCTTCGCCTTGAAAGCTAGAGGTCGATGGTTCTGATCCCCCGATGTAACAATTCTTGCCAATTTGTTTTGATTCGCAACCTTCACTCCCTGGGTGCTGTGCTATGAAGTCCCACTTTCTATGGTTCCCTCGTCTCACTTCTTCGCTCCAAGTATCTGTGATCTCGTGTTTTGTAAAAACAAAAAAAAACAAAATTCATTTGTGGAAATGGACCCAGGCCGATGCTGGAAGTTTGTGGAAACGGATCGACCTGGTTTTTCCCACCCTCACTAAACTGTTTTTCTTCAAACGGATCAGCACCAGCGATCGATAGCAATTTCCAACGGGGACTGTGCGCTGAAAAACTATAGTTAGAGTCTTCCTATCTTACGACTAGTCTACCGTATTCTCCGCGCAGTAGTATCAAGTCCAACATCAAACAAATCTGGTTGAGTTCAGTTTCATACTGTAGTTCGCAAAAACTTTCTGGACCAGGGTATGCAGTTCATTGAAACGTTTCTTTGGTAGCCAAAAATGTTGCGCCGCACTGTTATCTTAAAAGAGAACGGCAGTTGATCATTCGTTACTTTTCTAGACACCAACACTCGGTAGCATTAAACACCAGTGATATATCACAATAAAATTGGTTTCTGACTAATTGTCAATCAATCAATCAATATTTATTCAGAATCGTGAGATCATGGGAGATTTATATCACGCTGAGTTAGCTAATTTCTTGCATTTCTTTGGATCGTTTCGTGCTAGAGTCATCCATCTGACACCAATTTCTCCAGAATTTTCGGTTGCTTTTCTAAGATCATCAGCCCATTGAGAATGCTGCCTTCCTGTGAGCCTTTTCTTCTCCATCGGGAACCATTCCATAAGATTTATATCACGCTGAGTTAGCTAATATAAATCTAATTGTAAGGATAATCAAACAAACAAGATGCAATTCATTGCCAAGTTTCACAGTATTTTAAATGCGGTGTACTATTCTGCACATAGTTAACAGAATCACATATCTTTCAACGAGGCTTTCGGTAAATGGGTATATCTGACTCAAAGGCTGCGTCTCGGCGAAGGCCGTCTGAGAATCCCTAGCCTTGAATGAAATGTCTACGATTCCCTGCTTCAGTGACCGTATTCACCAACGTTCCCGTTACTTCGTTACTTGACCACAAGAACGAAAACCGTTTTTGAAGGATCCGGAATGTTGATGAACGTTAGGCGGAAACACTATTTGTAGGCAGCAGGGTTCGTTTCTGTGGAGGAAACTTTAGTAAACGGCCATTGTAGCTGTCGAAGGCTCTGGTAAACCAACAGCCGTGGCCGTATTCATCAAGCTGCCCGCGGGCGATGCACGGGTCGGGCGCCCGTCTCGGGTGCTACCCGAGGAAATCCGTATTCATCAAGCAACGGGCAGTGACGGGCCGGGCGCCCGCCGGGCATCCTCGGGCGGTGGGCGTGGTCAGCTTGTAAACGTCGGACAGCACCATTATTTGGTTATTTTATTGCAAAAACGATGGTTCCAAAGGATTTAATCGAGTAAAAACTCGTCTGGGATAGTTTTAATGGACTACAAATGTAATGAATTATTTATATTTAAAGTTTAAGCAACTTTAGTAAACTGTAAAAAAAAAACGCTCGATTCCGTTTAAAATATACCAGCTTTAGTCAAATATATCAATCCGTTTGCAGATATTAGATAAATTTTAATTTATCTGTCAGTACGGAGGCATCCGTCATTGTTTTGAGATGACCGTTGCGCATGCATTTAGTATGGTGAAAAATGATCAAAATGTAAAAAGACTCAATTATTTTTGTTTTAACACTACTTTGAGGTAATTACGTATCGAATTCAATCATTAAAACGAAATTTTTTTTGAAAAGCAGTAACAGAAAAACTCACAGTTTTCGGTTTTTTGAGCAGAAACTTGGTGGGCTTGATGAGTGTATGATCTCGAATGAAAACACCATTAAAGTTTTAGGTTTTTCTTTGTAAAAAGGGCTGAAAATGACCACGGGCGATGCTCGCCGGAGCATTTATGGCGGGCGAAAAAAGGGGGTGTCGGGCGCCCGCCGTGCAGCCTCGGGCGGCCTCGGGCGGCTTGATGAATACGGCCACTGGTCTATCCCACGTTTTTGTAAACCCCAATTAAAAAACATTTTTTGCTAAAAAAATATTCCGGAATGGATAGGCGGAACCCACAGCCAAAAATATAGCCTTACGGTGTGTTAGGTGCATTTGAACGAAGAAAATACATTTTTATTTATATATAAATTAGTTTCGTTAGCTTGCCGGTTCATTATCGCATTAGAGTAGTTTCGACAATTATACTTATAACCATTGAAAAGTTTTACAATGTTTCTACTCGTCTTACTTTTTTACCTAAAATATGCTATCTAATCTGCAGCGATCCATCAGGTTTTTCGCTGGTTGCATGGTATACTGTATCTAGCAAGACATGGGGTTAACGCAAAAGATTGAACCGATTGTTGAAAGTTCAGACAACGTTGCAAACAGAAGGTCAACGCAAAATGCAAAAAGGAGCAATTGGGCGATATATCCAACTGTTGATCATTTTATCCGAAATTGGTATTATGATAACAACATTTTGACGAATATCCAACTTGTTTTGGGAATAATCACCAGGGAAGTTTCCTAACTCAACCCAGCATCTTAAAATTAGATGTCGAAAGATCTTTTTAGAAAAGCTGGAATAGGTCAGAGATTTTCATTTACTGATAGGATAATCTAATAAACCACATGGAAGCTACTAAAACTTGATGACCTGAATTTGGATATGCAATTATTTTCCATTCCAAGATCAACATTTCGGAAGAACAGAATTTCTCCTTCAATCTTCACCGTCCTTCTAGATCCCTTAGATGTTTATCATTGTGGAAGGAAACGGAAGATGTCTCCAAACTAAACTGAATGTTTAACCCATTTAAAATATGCAACCACATTGCCGAAACTGCGCAAGACCGAAATGTGATCTAGATTGTTGAGTGGGATAAGTGATGCAGTTTTTAGTAACATTCCTCTGTTTCTAGTTTAACAAGTTTCATTCGGGGCAATCATTCTATAAGTCTAATTTCAGCAGCTTTAATTAGACCGATTCAAAAGTAATAACGAAAGAATCTCGTAAAAATTACTAAACGTATACAGTTATCTTATGGTTAATCTTGACTTGAGACAAACGATCGGTATCTTGTTCGCGCTGTTTTGCAACTGTTGCATAAATTAAATGGGTAGATTGTTAAGTTTGGTTCCAGGATAGCTATCGAACATGACTAATTTTGAGGCGAAAAATTGAGACTTTGAAAAAAGTTGATGGAAATTTGCCTCAAAGAAGACAACTTTTTATTGCAAACTAAATTGCCTAGCTTAATATACTAAGCTAAGAAGAATATAAGTGACATTACATAGAACACCGTTTGTTATCATAATAAATTCACAGCGGGAAACGTATATCGTAGGAGATTACAGTAGGGCAACTCGGCCCGAAAAACGGCTCAAGTTCAAGTTCGGGCCTAGACAAAGCCTGAAAGCAGAAAGCCCGTTTTTTATGATAATTGTTAGTTCTGTTAAGAAAATAACGCATAGGTGTCACACGTAAAGCCCGTAGTACTTTTGCACGAAAGCCCCTTTGGGTCCGTATCTTAAAATGCAGTTTTTCTAAAGCTCGTTTGAGCCCAACGCCCTAGCTGGTGCAAGAAAGCCTAAACTCTTAACCTACTGAAAAACGATTCAACGAAATCATGCAGATTGTACTCGGGAAGTTACCTATCTGAAAGCATAGGTATAAGATCCATTTTTTCTACTGCCAGACTATTTTCTATTTTAAGTAGCATCGTAAAGAAAAATACTTTATCTTGATATCTCTCATTATCACCAAAGTTGATCCCTCACACAAACAAAACTGTACCCCTATTTAACTATAACTATTTATCAGAAGAGAAGATATTTTCTCTAACTACGCTTGCTTTAAACAGCGTATTTAGATTGGTAAAATATTTTAACAACCGATACTTTCCTTGCGCTGACTACAACATTGTACATTCATTGTTCACTTAAACTCTTATTTCATAAATATATTTAGTGTGATCGCACTTGCCCTGAATTGGTTTCCGTTGCAACTTCAGATTGATAAAATGTTTCAAAATTGTAGTTTAGAGTTTAGGCTGAATACAACATCCAAAGTTTTAAATTGGCATTTAAAATAAATTTAAGTTAAATTTATATATTAAAATTTTGCGGATTCTCTTTTTCTTTTAACGAGTTCAGTGTTGAAGAAGAATAGCAATGTATGCAACTTTTATTCTCTGTTTACAAGCAATTTAACTGAATAAACAAGTTGATACTGATGATCTTTTTTGATTTATATAATTGATGAAAAAACAATAACCTAGATTGTAATTGTAATTAAACAATAAAGTGTAATTCCTAAATAGCAGCCGCGCCGGCCGGGACGCGTCAAAATGTGAAAAGGCCGGGTCCGGATTTTGCCCGATTGGCCTCAACTTATATATGATTTCCTATTGTTTTGAAATTGGCCCGACCCCCATTCCACAATTTTTCGGCCTTGGCCCGGCCCCGACTGGGCCGATGTGTCAAATTTGGGGCCTTATTACGACTCTACAAATTGAACCCCCTCCCCGTGAATAATAGTACTCTGTGTGTTCAAAAGCTAGCAGCTGGTTACCCTATAGTTGTTAAATAAATGAAAGGTGATAATAAGGAACATTTTATTTAAAATTACAGTACAGTTATAAAAGCTGCTTCTCTCGATGCCGAGCTGGAACAATAGTTGTTGCAACAAAATATCTAGCGGAGAAACCTGAGCTTCATTTAAAAACTGCGAGAATCCGACAAAACAGTTTGTGCAGCTTATTCGCCGACGATGCGGAACAAATACTGTTAGTTGTGGGTAGTCATGCTGCATAACACAAAGTTTTTCCTAGTTTTGTAACTGAAAATCAGATAACATTTCTAGATCTCGAGACCACCTCGGTCTGAGCGTATATCGTGAATCAAGATGGTCATTTGCTAGCTCCAAAAGTGTGAACGTTCATAAAATTTGTTTTGATTTTAGCAGAAATTTTAAAATAATGAAACGCCAACTTAGATGTATAAGCGTTCTTAGTTACATCAAACAGGACAGTAAATTATTAAAGATACTTACACAGTCGTTCTTCCCAATTTCCGAGAACTGATTGGCCGAAATTCGCATTCGTATTCACCTCAGTGGAGCTCTCTCGATATATATATATATATCCAAGAACTAATTTTACTCTAACCAATATGTTTAGTTTAAACTGCTATCTAATGTAAAATCGGCCCGACGGGGAAATTATACGGTTGCGAAGTGAAGTTGAAGAGTCACGCTGTAGTACACAACATTTTTCCCATTTTTGTAACTGAATATCAGATAAGAACTGTGAATCCGCTTGATTTATTGGGCTTATTCTCGGAGAATTGTAATCCCGGAAAACTGTTTGTGAGAAACGCACAGAGGAATTGATAAAATATCTGGTTTCTGGTTAACTTTTGGCATGATTTTGTTTTACGGTATTATGGCATTATGGTATCCGGCCTAAACTGTCTATTCGGCCAAAAAGGCCTATAGGGTCAAGCCATGACATGACTCTTGCGGTTGATGAAAAATTTCAGAGCATGTGAATCTTTCAAATATTAATGAATAGATGGATAGATAATACCCTTTGAGGAAATATCATTGCTTAGTTGCACATCTCTAGTGCCCATATCCCCAAATCAAAAGGGTATATATTGCCGTACCATGCCATACCCCCGGGGTACGTAAATAGTAGTATCAGAGTGTATTTGGTGGCAAAATGCGCGCTCTAGAGTCATACCGTGAAAACCTTGAAAAGTTACGATCCAACAGAGTATGCCTTTTTGCTTTCGTGGATACGGGTACTGAATGCCTAAACTCAGTATTTTTGTTTGTCGGTTATCTACATATTGTTTGTTTATATATTAATCTACATAATAATATTGTTCGCATCACAATAATATCTTTAGAATCAAACAATATTGCTTTCAATGAAAAAGGTATGAATTTAGTTAAGAAATAAAGTTTTACTACAAGCATTTTTTCATTGTTTTATATGAAAAGCTATACTTAATGATGGAAAACATAAAATTTGTAAGCTTAACATAGTTTTCTTCACATCTGGGTGAAAACCATCCACAGTAATCCAAATCTGAAGTACCAAAATTCAAAATAATGTGAAAATGTTAGCTTTTTTTAATTGTTCTCATATCTACATTATTTTGAATAACTTTCTAAACTAATTCAGAAAACATAAGAAACAAGGAATCTATTATTTGGGTGTACCATTCCTTTAATAACCGGCTGACTGCCTTTTGACCGGAACCTCCTTTGAAATATAGCATGGTAAATGTAAATGACAACCCTTCTCTTAATTTTGCATAAATTCTTCCAATGCGTAAAAAACGGAAAGTAGTTGAAGTTCAACAACAGTACGGCTTGAACGGAACTATTAATGTATATCGGAGTGTTGAGTTTGATCCGCAATCTATTGTGACTTATTTTCAGTTTCAAATCCCTGAAGATACCTAAAAGGTTTGACCAAACAGCGCGCCAGAACAAACCCCGCCTCCTTGCTTCCTTTGAACTTTTTTTCAAACTGTAAATGTGTTATATCCAAACTCTATAAAAGGATTTGTAGCTCATTTATCCCACAAGCGGTGTCAAGGAAAAGGTTGTATGCAGCATCTTAAGTCTAATGTAAATGAGGAAGAACGAATTTTATAAGACAATCCAACTAGCTTTACTTTTCGGGAGTGTATTTCTGTTTTAGATTCAATCCAAGATATTTGCCAGTTTTTTTTGATAATTTGATTGATTACAAAGGTAGATGGGTAGTGCTATTAGTTGGTGTGCTCCAGGATGTTCAACTTATTTCACTAATATTCCGGCTTCATCATTAAATATTAGTATTACTCTCTTTTTCTTTTGTTACAGTAAATTCCATTATGCTCTTGACAATTTCTATGTTTCGATAAATTCGCTTTTTTCCGAAAGTTTTTCGATTGCAACGAATGTTTTTAGAAACCCATTCGAATATGATGAAAACCGCCTGTCGAGTCTGCTGTAAATATTATGATGGAACCAGACACTATGGGCTTGACGTTGGTTATTTCAATATTTGAAGAAAATATAGTTTTTAATTTAGATCTGCAGAGCTTGTGGTCTCTTTTTCCGAAGAGCCAAAAGCTGGAAGGCCGCACCAGCCTGCTTTACAGGAAATTTTAATTGCCAACTGAGAGGTTAGTATTACATACTGTTTCGAAATCTTTGCGTTTTTCCGAAAAAAGATAACCTTCAATTTTCCATAACTGTGTATATACTTATTCCTACTCCAAATAGGGATATAATTATAGAAAACAAAGTTTTTAGCGGTTGGTTTTCTAACTCGAAATAATTTCAGATCAGCAAGAAAAGCTGTGCCCATCGTGTCGTTTGAGGAAGTGCAGCGAAATTGGACTAAAGCTGAGCATTACCTTTTTAGACCAACCCAGCACCAGTGAAACAATTGTACTGGTAAGGAAGTTTTCTACATGAAATTTATACAAAGAAGCTAAGCCCAAAATATAACAGTTAAAGGGTTGTTTGATGAGTTTATTCACTGTTGCTTCAATCTGATTAGGTATAAGTAGCACGCGACAATAGCACCAAATGAATGCGTTCCGTTAAAAAAGTAAAAAAAAGGATAGAGTCCAAGCCTAACTCTTATTTTTCAGCCAACTGATATGCTGTCTTTCAAAGGCGATGAAATGCCAACCTTATCGCGGATCCGCCACTATTATGCGTTAGTTAACTCCTTATATTACAATGCAACTCAGAAAATTTCAGAGCATGCACAATTAAAAGAACTGAGTTTGAGTACGGCCTACTTTATGAAGACAGAGTTGATTTAATGCAGATCCCGGATAGCAGGGTAAGTTTAAATAACTATATTTTTAATATGTATTCAACTATTATCGATCTCTAGTTATGTTTCCTATTCAGTTTTTCATTGAATATAAATGTTTTCAGCCACTTGGAAAACTTTCCCAAACTCGACTAGACCGAATATACTCTCACAATCTGCCAATGCTTCAGAAAGCTATATTTAAAGGCTTTCCAGTTTTTCGAGGAATGCAGGAAGAACAACAGGTACCTCCTTTATTTCTGTTATTTTGGAGCAGGTAGTTGGCTATAACTTCAAAAACGAATTGATTTTATCATAACAAATTGCTTTATCCTTAATAACTTTATCAAGGCGGCTAAGGCCTACTTAAAGGTATACGGTACGAACTGCAAACTTTATTGGAGCGAGGCCGAGCAATGGCGCGCGAAAACGGGAATAGTCAATGATGCAATATACAACACCACATCCAACTTATTTTTCCTCAACAATCAATTTATATTTGTGAATAAACTATGTTGCGCGCCATAAATTGAGCACTCATACCTTTAACTTGCATATAATTGGTCCACCGAACATACCGGCTCTTACTAGGGAATGTTGTCAACTTAACTTAAGTTGAACTTAAGTTGGCAACATTCCCTAGTTAGTTTAACTTCAATTATTCATCTTATTTGATAGTAACCCAACTACAACAATATATATTTTCTGTCTTCAAAGTGTAGTTTCAGACATCTGTTCTTCATCAGCTAATGTTTTCATTATTCGACCTTGAATCGTCTTTTAGAACATTCCGCACTTTCAAGAATCCCAACAGCTCAAAGTAGGTAGCAGATAATTTCTAGCGTGACTACTTTTATACTTTTCGTACTTAGTTGAATCTTAACTTACTGAATACTAATTCTTTTTAATTTCAGACTCATATGTTCCGAGACAATGTACATAGATGTTAACGACTTTAACGGCTTTATAGATACAATGAAGGATTCAGATGACATGGACTTTCAACAATCTAGAGAGTCAGTTTTACAAGACAAAGAATAACGTAATGCTCACGAGTTACTTCTTATAGCATCGCATTGTGACTATTTTCAAAAAAAAAGTTCTCCCTTTCGAACCTAGTTTCAATTTATCAATAACTTAATACATTTGTGCTACCCGGCTGTTTTCCAGCTACCTACAAATATGGTGGCGTATATATCTTGAAACATCACATTCATTTATGCACAGAATGCAAATTGCGGATATGGAATTTATGGCTGCTTTTGGACTAGTTATATGGAATGATAGTGAGTAGAACGAAGAATCCTATTAAACACTCTTGAACACTATAAGGGTTCAAGAGCAGTATTAGTGGGAACAGCGGTCTTATATAACAAGTTTTGTACTCCCAAGAAAGAATTCAGCAAGACAAAAATTTATGTTTTTATAACATGGCTGGCTTCCCCACTAAACCCTAGCTTTTCTAAAAAATTCTAATAAAACATGCTTGAAAAACTGCTAGTAGTTAAAATATTTGCATCTTACTTTATACAGTAATTTACTGATTTGATTCCACACTATATAGTCAGCAAGCCTTTGCTAAAGTTACGATTAGGCTTCAGCCTAGACCTGTGTTCTGAATTACCTTGTCTACTTTTGGAAGAAGAAAGTATAAATAAAGATAAATTTATATTATTCAGTACTCTACTCACCCCACTCTTACCTCAATGATTTCGCTGAGAGGCAGCGAAGCTTCATCTACAAGGATCTTCATTATTATTATAGGTTAGTTTTGAATCTATTAACCGTTAACTATAAGATACCTTGCCAAACTAATGGTGCTTAGTTATAAATTTCAAGAAAATTTTCTCTAAGAAATCTTCGGTTTTCAAAAACTCGTTACAGGTAAATGAATTGACTCTTTTCAGATACATTTTGAAATTGGATGACTATACAGCGCGGGTAATGAATCTACAAGAGCTAATTAGAATAATAAAGGTAAGATTTTTAAACTTTTTAAAAGATTTTAAAAATAAGATTGTTTTTTGGATATTTTTATTTAATCTATATGCCAAAGCAAATTGTATATGTATGCCAGTTTGATTTGTAAACACTTTTTCTGTAAACAACCAAACTGAACAGATAACAGTATTACAGACGATATTTTTCAGAAAAACCTACTCGACGTTCGCGAACATATGGGATTTCTAAATACTTTTAATTATTTCAAAAAGAATCACATTATCTACAAAGCATCTCAGCTATTACCGGTGGCAGAAAATCTCATAATTTGATTTACTTTAATAAAAATTATACAAAACATGATAGAAATTATAACTATGCTACAAGAAAATACCCTTGAGAGGAACACTGAGTATTGGACAATGGGAAAGTGAACTAGTAGAGGATTTACATGATTCATTGTCTGTATCTGAGTTATAAGATATACAATTAACATCACGGTACACCCAAAATTAACATGCTAATTTTTATGCTTTGTTTAATAGAGCTATGTACGCTGAGTCGAAATATGAAAATCAAAATTGTTTACCATGATTTTGAACGAAGTTATGGTCATTTAAAAAATGCCGCTCATTGGTTGTCAATGGGCGGAGATTGGTTAGCATGCGGCAATTGCATAAATTTATAAAACTTGTATAACTCGTCAAATTGAACCAAAATTTTAAAACTAAAACATTTGTACCATTTTTTTTGCTGAAACCCCGGTGTTTCGCGAAGAATTTGTGGTAACTCGTTAATTTAATGGAGTTTCTAACATATTACTTTCAAATAATCCTACAGTACTCGTCCAAGGTGCAAGCAGAAACACCAAAAGTTCAATGTGCCGTACAGTCGTTTATTTTTGGTCAATTTTTTTGTTATTTATATCATATTTAATAACTTTTCAAGCAGATTAATCTTAAATAATAAGATTTGAAATGATTTTTTGAGTGTACCGTGCCTTTAATGGTAAGAAAAAAAAGTAGTATGCATTTTTAACAAGTAGCTATTGCATCTAGAAGTATGTTTCATATCTAGAATCTTTGCTCGCAATGAATCTATTAATTCTAATAACCTTCATTTGTTTAACGATCTAAACCGTCGAATGCTTATCTCATTGGAAAAACAAACGTTTGCATTCAGGAAAAATTAGTTTTCTAAAAAAATACCGGAAATTTTTTTTCAAATTGGTTATTTCATGGAAATACAGAATGTGTCTTCTAGACAGAATGTGGTGTATTTGCTTTCTTCTGACGGCATAGTCTAATCTGCTCTCTGTTTCATTGTAGGAATCGGCTTCTTCGCGGAGTATTTGTAAGCTAATTACCAGCCGATTTCTTTTTAAAAGTCAATCTGAGGCTACTTTCGAACTGAAAATTTAAATTTCGAATGTTTGGAAGATCTTAAGTTGGATTCGATTTGTTTTTATCTAGACTATTAAATGCTGATCCAAACAGCGGTTTAACACGTTATCTGTTCACTATTCATAAAGGTCACAAATATACATTTGGTAACCCTCTGTAGAAACTTTATCTTACCAATATATAAAGATTATTACCATACTTACATAGTGACATGTGACAAACGAAGATATTAAAAGTAAAGCTTCTAAATGGTAGCCTATTCAGAAGTATAGTTAGCAAACAATAGTCATTATTGAATCGATTTTGCAGACCAACCAGATTGAGTTTTGCAAATAATAAAAACAGTTTCTGACCTTCTAATAGATGCCCATTGATTAACAGACTCTAATAAAATGCATATTTATTTAAGAGCATACATACAAATTCATAACAAATGATATATTTAGTCAGTCGTTTATAAACGACCGCCTTTTTCTTTCCATCAATGACATAAACTATTCTATTGTTGGTTTCTTCGTACGAATCAGCTTCTTCGTGAATAATCTTCCTAACTAGTTCCCACTGTGCCTTGATGCTGTACACATTTCCCTTGTTGATCGAAGACCGCTAAAAATGATTCAAGACATTTAAATAATATATAGTTTGCATTGTAAAAGGTTGGTTTTTGGCGTTCGCACGAAATTGACGCTAGCGATAAAAACCGGGCGGTTGACACAGGTCATTCTGAGAAGCATGCCAACCGCCGAAAACGTCGGCAGTTGGCACGATTTTTCCAAGAATCCTGCAATTTTATTTTTCACTGAGGAAAACGTTGCCGCTAAAATAGGGAGTGTGTTACAATCTTCAAAAATCAGAATCAGTGAAAACCCGAAGATAATAGACGCTCATTTTCCCGGAACCTTTTCCCGGAGTGCAATGTTATACCGAAAAGTATGTTACTACGGTTTTTTCGACTCATCTAGCTGAATATCAACTAAAGTTAAGTGAATCCGAGCCAAATTGTTTTATTACTAAAAATTGTTGAATCTGAACGGCGAAGTCGTATCATAGGTAAAAATATCTTTTTTTTCATAACTTTTTTATAAATGTTGTTTGCGCTTTGAGTTGGATTTAGAAACTAGACATGATTACATAATTAGTGAATTATATAGGTTTACCAGGAGAACACGAGTGACTTCCCAACGAAGTATGTTCATGTGTGGACATTTGATTGTGAAGCAATTGTGATGCACGTTTTTGGTATTGATTGCTACTCCCAGGAGAGCATTTTCTGCAGCATACAGTTTCGTAGATGTTTCTCTGAAATGAATTTTCTGAATTTTTTTCTTTCCAGAATATTTAAACTAGAACACCTTGTTTAAAAATTTTTTCAAAGCAGAAAGTAAGAACATCTATTGTTTAATACACAAGGCCAGTTTGATGTAATTTAAACTATTTTTTCAATGCAGACAGATTGGTAATTAAAACTAACGGGACAGCCGTCGTGTAAAGGTAGCTTATGTAAACGTTGAAAATTCGAAGAGCCAGGTCGTTCCAACTCTGGACCTCTTTCTGAGTGGCAAACTTCAATCCATCAGTAATCACG